>CAJNJA010039365.1:0-28172 GCA_905231915.1 Symbiodinium necroappetens | reverse complement strand
GGTGGTGGTGGCGGTGGCGGTGGGGGCGGCGGCGGGGGCGGCGGCGGCGGCGGCGGCGGTGGGGGGGACGTTGATTAAGATGCTGCTTGCTGATGATTACGGTAGTGGTCGTGACCGTGACGATGGTGAGCAAAGTACTGATGACGATTGTGCGCTAGGTTTTGTTACGGTTTTCTGACTTCTGCCAACCCCGTAACCACACTCCCATCACCACCGTCATTTTCATGGCGTTTAAGTGCGACTGTCGTTGTCATCGGCTTGTTGCACGTCGCCCTTTCGAATAGCGATGCCGAAGGAAAACTTCTTCGTGCCTCCCCGGCTTTCCTGGAGACACTATAGCTCGAACCTAGGCCCTAAACCCTAATCATGTAGAAGCCTCAGTAACGACCAATGCAGCCAATACAAGTCCATCGGGCTCCGTATTCAAGAATACTCTATCATCCACCTCGAAGCCCCATTCTCATTCCTACTGCCCCTATATCAGAGCCAAGGCACTCTTCAAGAAGACGCTAGAGAAGGTAATCCGCTTGTCTGGAATGAGCGGCTTCGCTTTCGTTCCCACGAGGTCCTGCTTTAATCAGGGTTTAGGGCTTAGGGTCCTAGGGTTTAGGGTTTAGGGTCCCAGGGTTTAGGGTTAGGGTGCAGCGGCTAGGCTTGATGCACTGCACCTCTCTGCCTGATATCCGTGAAAGCATCTCAGCAGGTGCCACAAGCTGGTATATCCCCACATCACCACCGTAACGTGACGTGGCTTAAGGTTTTAGGGCCAGGGCTTCGGATTTAGGACTTTGGGTTTAGGGTTCAGGGCTCCCCACAGAATATCAGGTGACAGTAATACCAATTATTCCAACCCCTGAACTAGAACAGCCCTCGTTCGAAGCCCAAAGAGTGTCCGATCCCATCTTCAGCTGCTGGCGGAACTCAAGGAGGCAGTTTTCCGGAGAAAGATCCTGAGCTTCGGGCATAAAAAGCTTAGAAGGCCGGAACCCTTCCCTTTGGGTCTGGGGTTTACCTCCTCCAAACCCCCCTCCCCCCCATGCCCTCAGTCTCAAGATTTTTGTCCCTGCCATCCTTGCGGCCAAGACCCGAAATACAAAAAGCGAACGGCAAAGACCAAGTCTTGCGTTATGCAAAGGCTCCAAATTGCACCGTTTCCGCGAAGCCCTGACGCCGCCCCTAAGCCTTGAACCCTAAACCCGTAAGGATTCAAGACCTTGCAGAATCTTCAAGAACTCTTATAAGAACCTTTATAGAAACCTACGGCAACTCTAATAACGACCCCAAAACCCTGAAGCCCGTCGAAGGATCTGCGTTGTCGGTACAGAAGCGCTGCAACCGCTCGGCGAGGTCTGAGAGCTGCATTGCCATGCTCAGGAGCTCTCCTGTAGGGCTCAGGGCTTTTTTTTGCTCCCCGCCCCCCACCTAGATATAGGACGGGCCGCATTGCAGGGCTCAGGCTTTGGGGGGGTTAGGATTCAGAGGCTCAGGAGCTCTCCCGTGAAGGTCTTCTTCTGCTTCGGGTCTTCGGTTCAAGGCTCCGCTCTTCGGTTTAGCGTTTAGACCTTCCGGGGCTCTTAAGTTGGCATTGCTCTGCTTTGCCTTTTAACTTCGTTGTTCAAAGGCTATATAGTGTAAGTGTGGATTCTTGCGGGAGTGTGGGGTTGTCCGTGCTTTTTGGCTTCTGCTGCGCTGTTAAGGGGATAATTTGGGAGTTCATTTTTGGGTGATTGGGTGTCTGTGAGCATTGTACGCTCCCTCGTGACATAAGAATAAGTGTGCATAGGGTTTACGTTTCAGGATGTGGCGCTTTCAGAAATAATGCAAAAGGCATTCTCGGGATCATACGACTCGAACTATGCACACTCCAATATGAACCACAAAACCGAAAGCGCTGCGCCCGTCCTAGGCTCAGTTTTCCAGAGCCGTCTCTGTCGAGGGATTCGAAGAGCTCACGAAAGTCTTGGGCGCCCAGCCAGTTCACCCCACCTGTGGATGAAAGGTGAGATCATGCTTGTCATCGGTTTGATCGTCTTCAACCGGCACCGCCGAAGTTGCCATCATCATCATCATCATCACCATCATCAACATCTTCACCATTCAACATCATCATCACCATCATCATCACCCTTATCCTCGTCATCCTCAAAGTGGTCACCCTCATGAACAACAACAATGACACCAACCTCCGCAACGACCACCGCCATTCACGACGACAACGGGAGGACTACGAAGATACAGCTGCCGCCATCCTAAGTTCGTCAACTTCAGCAGCCTCATCACCTCTACCAAAACACCCAGCACTTCCAAAACCAGCCACAAAATCACCATCTCCAACATCAGGCTCGGAAATGCTCCAAACTCCGTCCAGCGATTAGGGTTTAGGGCCGTCGTTATCACAGCTTTGTTTGATGTGTGGCGGTCTTTGGGCAGGGAGTGGTTGTGGCTGGGGATAACCAGTATGGAACACTTATATAACTTGCCGAAAAGCCGTGCTACAGCAACTGGGCCGCGATGCACGCAAGCCGCCCCTTCAAGGTTGCGAGAATGATGGAAACCTTAAACCCTAAATCCTTTTCCACAGGCTTGAACTGAGCTCGCCCTAAATCCTAAACCTTCAACCCTTTGTACCCTGAACCCACTGCAGATTGAAGATCGCAAACCCAAAGTCGAGACGGTCGGCAGCTTTCAATTCTGTAACACCCCAAATCCAAGCCGCCATGATATTTCCGAAGGGGGGGGGGGGGCATAATACCTAGAACAGGGTTTTGGTGTATGTTACAGCCTATTCAAAATTACGGAACCCTGAAGGAACAAGATTCATAAGTGTAACTACATATACCCTAAGCCCTAGACCCTAATACATCCTAGCCGACCCCCTTGTTGAAAGGGTGATTTCGGGCAGTTTCTGACACCAGCCTTTGGACCCCAGGCCGTAAGGTCTCAGGGCTTAGTGTTTGGGTTTAGGGTTTAGGGTTTAGGGTTTAGGGTTGTGTTTGGGTTTAGGGTTTAGGGTTTAGGGTTTAGGGTTTAGGGTAAGTGTTTGGGTTTAGGGTTTAGGGTCCCCTGTACTGCCCTTATAGATCGCTTCCCCAAATGTCTAAACCGCACCAAGGAGCTCAGTACCATCACCTTCTCAAACTCCTGCAGGGCACTGGCATGCAACTTGCGAGCTTCCAAAATACCGATGTCTTTAGCTCAAGCACCATGAACGTGACATGCGTCCCAAGAAAATCGTTACAGTGATAAACACGGATCAACAGAACACTGTAGTAATCAAAGAAGCATGGGAGACATATTGTGGTCCTCACGTCACAACACCTCTCGTGAATGTGATGTCATTGTGATTCCCGAGAGTTCAGTCTTGCTTGACTGTCATTTGCACGGCCATGTTGATTTGGGTGGTTTTTCTTGTGAATACGAAAAGCTGTTCTCCACGCCACAGAACTGCACTGAGCCAGAACTGTTCACCCTGGTTCAATGGTTTTCCTCTTCTTCTGCCATTCCGGCTACGCCGATCTTGCTGAGTCGCACTGGTATTGACAAAGATGGCAGCTGCGAGCAGCGTGGTGGAAATGATAGTCAGGGAGGAGAACGGTGGGAGAAGGGTGACACTGATGACCACACGACCCCAACAAGGGCCCACAACAACCGCATGAGCGCTGTCAATGTTGCATGGCTTGATCTTGGGCCCAAGGCAGGAAACCCCTGAGTAAGCCAAACCACTCCGACACCCGGAACAACCTCTTAGACCCCGCTAGCCTCGACACCCGAAGCCCCCTGTTGTGTCAACAGGCTTGCAAGCAATCAGAAGCCCCTAAATCTTAAATCTAGCCGGATGCAGGTCCTTCAATGTAAGCCGGCCGTCCTCACTAGACGTTGATGTCATATCCTGGACTTCGGGCTCCGGGGCACACACAAGCCACACTAAGTTGCGTGTGTCCATGCAATCAATGCATGCGCGCTTGCACGAAATGTGCTTTTTTGTGTATACATGCACTTGTACCTACATGCGCAAGTAAGTGCAAAGAGGATATGCATTCGAGCCAGCCCTAAACCCTCAACCCTGAACCCTCAACCCATGTAGACCCCAAAGCGCAAGGCCACGGCGCCGGGAGTGTGACTTTCTTTGGGCCATAGCTGCTCGCGGTGCTTGAACGCCTGGTCTGGAAGATCGCAGCTTGTGGGGTTCGAGGGCTCCATTTCGGTTTGTTTGGGGCTTCGGGGTTTAGGGTTTAGTTTAGGACCTAAGGCGGCTTTAGGGGTTCAGGTGTCTAGGGGCTCAGGGGTTTTGGGTTTAGGGACTTGGGGTTTGGGGGCTGAAGTTCCGTTTAAGACCCTACTGTTCAGGACCCTACAAGGGTGCTGTACGGGGCCTATAAGGGCTTAAGGATGAGGAAAGCATGTGATTGATAGGGATGGCCGGGCCTCTTCGTGATGGTTCGCCATTGGTCTAAATCTACTACCGTTTCCGAAAAGAGGGGGACCTAAGATAGCACCCTAAATAGTAGGATCCTTATCAGATCAAAAAGGACCCCAAAATAGGGTACCCCTAATTTTCGGAGACTCCCACAGCTCAACAAGGACCTGCCTCAAACCTACCTGTCCTCGGCCCCTATACAACCCTGCAAGCCTGCGGAGGACTTGATCAACCCTTTTGCATCCAGGACTCTCGCAACCAGCCGGGAAACTCCACAAGACAGCAAGCCTAAACCCCTAAACCCCTAAACCCTACCTAAATCCCGTAACCTTCAAATCAACCCTAAACCCATACGCCTGAGTCCTAAACCCTGAAGAACCCTAAACCTAAACCCTAAACTGGAAACCCAGAAACCTGACACATATATTGTATACTAGACTATACTTTACATTATGTTATACTACATGTTACTGTCTATAATTTTTTACATCACATTACATTCTATTCTGTTCTATGATGTTACACCATCTCACCTTATAAGTACGCGACATGCCTGTCTCTCTGGGATTCTTTGTCAGCACGGCCCTGAAGGCTCTGCTTGTACCTTGTGGGCGGCGGTTTAGGCTTTCGGGTTTTTTTGCCTCCCACCTTGCTAGGACTAGCCCGCATTCGGGTTTAGGGCTGAAGGCTTGGGCTTCTTGTTGAGAGCTGTTGTTGTGATTCATGGCATCCTGGTTTAGGGGTTTAGGGTCCAGGGCCCCAAGGTTTAGGGTTTTAGGTTTAGGGTTCAGGGCAGCATGATATACCCAAAACCGCCTACTCTAATTTAGGAAGGCCCCTACATCACCGCGTGCATCTTTACGCCAAAGACAGGTTTCGGATCTCGACCTGCAAACCTCGAGCCGAAAAGCTCACCGAAACCCTGAGCTCTACAGCCCAAGCCCGAAACCTTTGAGCCTTAAGCCCAAACCTTGAACCCTAAGCCCTGAAGCTAAGCCTGGTAACTGTTTAGGCCCCTAAACCCTAAACACTAAACCCTAAACCCTGAGAGTAGCATTGGCAATTATTTAGGCCCCGAAATCATGGTGGCTTTTAACTTCACGGGTTCAGGATACGAGACTGGGATTATCACTGGGATTTGGGATTCACGGTGGGTTTAGAGTCCGGCGCATCTATCACATGGGAGCGTAGGGTTTAGGGTTTAGGCTTGAAGGCTTGGAGACGTGCTCTACTGAAAACTTCTTGTCATCGCCACTGCTTGTCTGGCATGCAATTCCAGCAAACACCGACAGAGGTCTTGCAGACACGTCTCCAAAAGCCCGAGACCCTAAACATTCAATCCCCACAAGAACCCTCCAACAAAATTCAGAACAGACACCCTGAAGCCCTAAATCGCAAATCCCAGTGCTTTTCAAGCCACTTGTTGGCCTGCTCCTTCAGAAAGACCAAAGCATCCTCACAGGAGACCAGCGTGGTGCATGCACATGCGGGCTACGTTAGGGCCTGTCATTTGTTTTTCGGTTTATATAGGGCGTAGGGCTCGCGGTTCAGAGCTTGGGGTTCAGGCTGAGGCGTTTGAGGCTGGCGGGGGAGGGTGATGGGCTTCTTGAAATGCCTGTTTTTGCCCACCTGTCCAGCATAATTATCCAACCTTCAAGCAGCTAGGGCATGTGGTTCAAGGTTTTGCTTCTTTGGGGCTTCGGATTCGCATTGTGTCATCTTTCTGGGCTGGCCGGAGCTCAGAGGGAGCAGGACTGCGAGTAAGGGTCCACGATTTAGAGGTCAGTGAAGGTCCCACTGCCGCCACCACACTTTGCAGCCTGGACACCAGAGCCACGGCCAACACATGGAAATTTCAACACTGCTAGCAGTGCGCGTGCCGATGCTGGTCGTACGAGCTGAATGCCTGACGGAAGTGACCCCGAATCCACAACTGCACGGCACAGCCTCAACCCCAAAACCTCCGAAACCCCAAAACCTAAACTCTAAACGCGAAACCCTAAACCCGAAACCCAAACCCGAAACCCAAAACCCCAAACCCTCAAACCTCCGCTCCTGGAGCCACTTCTTCTCCAAGTCGGGGAGCGCGGAGAGGCACTCGTTGAAATTCCTGAATCACACGTACCGTCGAAGCCCGTGAAGGGTTTCTTATAGGGGCTCTGTGAAAGTTCTACAGTCAGAATTCTTAATTGTCCTATGTTAGTAGCATAGCTGCTATTCGCAGTCTCATTGTAAGTACTAACACTGCCGCCCTTTGGTCATTCCTTGTAACGGGTATAGGTGTTATAGTGCTCACTGGCTCTATCTCCATTGTTCTTGCTGCTGATTTGGTTTGCATTGTTGCTTTTACTACGTGGCGATTGCTTCCATCACAATGTTGACCTTGTGGTTGTAACTACTCCTATGGGTCTTCTGTTGCTTCACTGTCCAACGTTTGGGCATCTGTTCAACCCCATCCCGATGTCCATCATGTCCACAGTCATGATGGTAGCAGAAATGGTATTGGTAATCAGCCACAATGATGAGCATAAAACTAATCAATGGCAAGGAGTGCAATAAACGCGGGGGTGTCAGCAGAATAGGCAACAGCATCATGTGCAACATAATCAATCAAAACCGCCATATTAATCAGTCCGAATCGCCAAATTGCTTCTAGCAGCAACAGACTGTAGTAGCAGGAGCAATAGCAGGCAGTAGTAGTAGTAGTAGTAGTAGTAGTAGTAGGAGTAGGAGTAGGAGTAGGAGTAGGAGTAGCAGTAGTAGCAGTAGCAGTAGCAGTAGCAGTAGCAGTAGCAGTAGCAGTAGTAGTAGTAGTAGTAGTAGTAGCAGCGGTATTAGTTAGCCACCTCACATAGAACACTTTGTGGCAGCAGTTGTAGTTGTCGGGGTCGTCGGCGCTGTAGCAGCAGTAGCAGTAGCAGTAGCAGCGCCACTGCCGGGGCTTTGCCGAGGTGCTTGGAAGCATCGCGCCAGCCTGCCAATACACACTTTGGGCGAGTGTTTTTACGGCGCGAGGGCCAATGCTTGGGTTCAGGCTTTTGCCAGCACACTTGTTCGTGGCAGACTAGCACACCCGACCGCGAAGCCGAACGCAAGTTAGCCAAAGCCAAACAAAGACCCGAATCCGAATTTAGGAGCATGGGCTTCTCGGACAAACTCAACGTCTGCACTCCACCCGCTAGAACTCCAGGCCCCCAAGAGCGCAAACCTCTGTAATGAACGAGTGGCTGCATACAGGGGACCCTAATATAGCCCCCTAAATAGTAGGATCCTTATTATAAAGGACCCCAAAATAAGGTACCCCTTAGTTTCGGAAACTCCCATATGTCTTAACCATCCACTCCGAAGCCGAATCTGGAATCTGAGGGCGGCGCAGGCCACGTGCAGCAACTGGGCGGCACCCAAACTCCTTGGAGGAAGGTATGCTGTTGATGGGGAAACAGCATGCATTGAGAAAAAGCACACGTTAATTACCTTCATGTGGCACATTCCGTGAAAAGTGTCATGCAGTATTTCGCACAAAACAGTTGGACTGACAAGTTGAGGGTTTGAGGGTTTCGAAGTTGTGAGACTTTTGGGGTCATGGATTTAGGATTTGGACTCTCGCAACTCGGACTCGGCGCGTGCGATTTAGGATTTAGGATTTAAGGCTTGATTTTATCAAATCAGGCTCCTATTCGGCCAGCACTGAAGAGAGTGTGCAGTCGCATTTCGGGCGCTCTGGACTTCCCAAGCATGACCATCGGGAAATCGTTTTTGGCTATCTCAGGGAACGCCCCGCAGTAGCTTATACCCTTCTAAAACCCTGTGCCCGAAGGATCCCTGAGAAGGATCCGCAAGGGCCCACAGTAAGGGACTCCCTAGACAGGAGACAACGCATGGAGGCAACATGAACACTGCGACTTGTCAATCCCCAACCCGCATGAGGGCATCCCTTCTCACATATCGCTCTGCGACCGTAGAAGCTATGTTCTCGAAATGTCATACCTGGAACTTCCAGTCCCTTATTTTGGGAGCACAAGATCTTCTCCACCTTGACACCAAGGCTTGTGATTCCCCTCTTCCTCTTTATGTCGGTGCCTGGCAGTGAAGGCAAGGTTCTTCCGCTGCGCCGCTTTCTCTCTGAGCTGCTGCCTTGTGTTGGCCCTCTTCAAGATCTTCGCCTGCAGCTGTGCACACATAGACAGTTGAAAAATCGCCCGTTTCATGCACAAGTGATAATCACTCACTGTAACACAAGGTTACCAAAACTACGAACAACAACTACTGCAAAGGAACAGTATTGACAATATGCGACGAGCGTGGTGGCTAATGACGATGACGGTAGTGATGAGGACAGCAGTGAACTGGCCAAACGAATGATAATGTTACCAACATGGAAGAGACAAAGCAACAGCAACATATCATGGCATAAACGCTCACACAGAGCCAAGGCTTGACAACCGTACTAACCACGATGCTTGAAAATGCGCCGTATCGGCCTGTGCAAGCTTAGAAAGACTATGTTCTATGGTCCTTACAAACTCTCCCAGTCTGAAAAGATGATGGTGACAGGTTCTGCTGGATCCGCGCCCGATTTGCGAGCTCCGAGCCCGATTTGCGAGCTTTTGCACGGAGGGTCTGTTTACATCGTGCTGCACCGTCCAAAAATCTTTCTGCCACGACTGGTTGAGGTTGGAGGCTGTAGTAGCTGGCAGTTGCAAGACATCCAGGACGGAGCCGGAGTGATCCGGCTAGGCTCTACCATGAAGACCGACACTAAAGAAAAAAGTGCGAAGTGCTCTGCATTCCGAAAGTCGACAAAGCCTTGTCATGAAACTCTCAGGTCTCGTGGAGGACAGGACCGAATGCAGATTCCCAGCTTCTGGCGTTACGGTGCCAAACCTCAAAAGCCCTGCAGAGTAACAAGAACAACACAGGATACAGTGACATGTGTACACATATACGTACATAAAACGAAACCTTTTGGCTCCCGTTTATCTATATACATATATATGTATATATATACACACAGGCATAAACACATCTACGTCTATATACCCTACATATATATATATACCAAGGCGAGCACGCTGGCCGGACGCGTGGGAGACGCTGAAGGGGTCATGCCTGGCTATGCTGGGGTTTAGGGCGCAAACGTCTTCCGTCGTGGGATGATGATTACTACTCTGCAACCGTTAACCCTAAACTTTGAACCCTAAACCCTGAACAATAGCGCCTAAACTTCCTAAACTGCGGTTATCTTGTGTGGACCTCCGCCTTGGGTGCTTGAGTCCAAGAAATTCAAGAACTGCGAGGGGCCCCTCTGAAACGCCCACATGAAGTGCTGTAAGGGTTACTGCAAGGGTTACCACAAGGTACTCTAGGAGTCACTCTTGGGATTCCTTTTTGCGGGTTTCTATAAGAGATACTACAAGATGTAATTCTGTATGAAAATTATATCAAATATATATTAACTAGGGAACCCTGAGGAATAACGACTTCAAGCCCCTACTGAAACCTGAACCAAAACTCCAGACCTCAACACTGAACCAGAGCCTCCTATGGCTAACAATTAACCCTTTAGACGAAAACCTTCATATGAAGGTATCTGCTCCGCTTTGACATGAGCCGCCTCTAGAGCCACTGGACCTAAACCGCATGTTGGGTTCCCTACAGGGTCGTCTTTACTCCTGATGAGGCATGAGCAAAGACATCTTACATTTCGTCCAAACCCTATATACTGAAAAGAACAACATGCGCAGACGACGGTCCTACTTCTCTTGTTAATTTACCTCCCGCATCGCTGGATCCAAGGACCTGCTCCCTTAGGGTCTGGGGATCGGAGGTTTGAAGGCTTCGGGTTTAAGGGTTAGGGTTTAGGGTTTAAGGTTTAAGGTTCGGGCTTTGTGTAGTGTTCACTTCGTCACTCACACTCGAGCAAGCCAGGTGCGGTTATGTGCGTGGTCGGATGAAGTGAAACACTTCCAAGACTCACTGGCCGTAAATACACCCTTTCCCGCCACGCCGTCATCAACCCCAAACATTAAAATTAAACCCTGAACCGATACCCAAAAACCCAAAACCCTGAACTCAAAATCCCACATCAAAGCCTGAAGATCCCAGTAAAAGCCTTACAAACCCCTGTATAAAAACACCTTAACACCCTCAACTAAAGCCTCCAAAAAACCCCAAAGATCTAGGCCGAAGCGAGCCATGGGCTTGCTTGGTGCATTCGCATCATCGGCCATCTTTTCAAGCTCCGACAGGAAAGACAAGGGCACCTGAAGCAGAACGTGGCTAAGGGGGCGCTGGGTGGGAGTTAAACCCTAAACCCGAAACCTTGAAGCATCCATCGCTGCGACACCAGTGCGGAGTGACAGGTATCCCAGCAAGCGATTGCAGTAGGATGGTGGTGGGACTGGGGTTTCAGGGTTTGGGATACTGGGTCCGGGGTGTTTGGCTATTGGATTTAGCGTTTCGAGGATCATTGCATTGTGTGGCATCTTTTCATGGCACAAAAAGGCTGGAAGCGAAGGATTCAGACCTTCAGTCCCTTCTACACCCTACAATAGTACAGGGTGTTAGGGTCTAGGGTTTAGAGGGTTTAGGAAGTTTAGGGCTTAAGGTGCAGGGGTCAGGTAGGAAGTTTAGGGTTGGAGCACTTGCCCTCACCCCTGAAGTCCGACATCCTACCAACCCGACACCCTGACAACCCCCTCACCCCTAAGCTCCCCCGAAGAGAATAGGTCTGGTGCTATTCAGGGTTTAGGGTCTTAGGGACGGCTCCGTTCCAGTGCTTTCCGTGGACGGCTCCGTTCCAGCGCGTTCCGTTGAGGGCTCATGGTTTCGAGGAATTTTTCGACTCTCACGCTTGCACGATTCAGGCACGGAGTCCAGCATTCGGGAATGTAGCGTCCTTCATCCGGTTCTCCTTATAAAAACAAAGGGGGGAAGGGGAGCCTTCAGGATCCTCTCATTCCGAGGTTGCACCCGGAAAGATGAACCGTGAAGCCCCCATGCAGAACGAGCACAAGATGGTTATAATAGTAATAGTAATAGTAACAGCAATAGCAATAGCAATAGCAAAAAAGTCATAGTAACCGTGGCCAAAACCCCTTTTTGCTGGTTTGCTGAAGCTCCGCTTCCCCGGCAGCTCTCTGGGCACCAAAATCCCCCAAAAATCCCCCCCCAAATCGAGCCGGCAAGGGGCGAGCTCGAAGAGGGCCCAGATCTCCTCGGTGTAGGCCTGGGGGGGGGGGGGAACCTGGGGAGGGGGGTGGAGGGGTCTTAGGAATCAGAAAACCTGGGGATTGACAGTTTAGGGTGGGGTTCAAAGGTCTAGGGTTTGGGTTTGGGCTCTAGGGTTTTGGGCTTTGGGGTCTAGGGTTTCGGGCCTACAGTTGGGTTTAGGGTTTAGGGCCTTTTTTTCGCTAGGCCTATAAACGAAAGGGGGCCTCAGTATGTAGGGTCGAGAATTAGCACCCGCTGTGCTTTGAAACTCCCTCTTGAGTCCACTATGGATTTCGGCTTGACGGTTGATATATCAGGTCCCATACTATAATCTAGTATCATTAGCTTAGCTTAGATTAGATTATATTAGATTATATTAGATTAGAATATGCACTGTCAAAATTTTGGGTTTTAAGGCTTCGCGGCCTTAGGGCTTGGACTCTCGCAACTGGGTCAGGGTGTAGGGCTTCCGGGTTTTGGGGCTTCGGGTTCAGGGTTGGGGGTTTCGACTGTCACACTCGCACCAGGCAGGGAAGGCTCCACACAATGGGTTTAGGGATTTAGGGCTTAGGGTTGCAAACTAAGGAAACGCGAAGTCGGGAAGTGTGCCCCTGGAAATTAATACTCCCTTTCGGTGACTGTATAACTATACTACCTAGACTGGACAAGACCAGACTTTACAAAACAATATAATATATAGCATACTACACTACAACCTCTTTGCTATACTAATTTTTTATACCCCAAAGCCGACATGTAAGGTGGCCGCCTTGATCTCATCCTGTTTGTACTTGAACTCCTTCGGCATGTCAGGATGAACACTAAGTTTCTAGAAAGAAGGTACAGGATGTCGGGCTCAGGGCTCAGGGTTGAGGGCTCGGGGTGTAGGGTCTAGTTTGGGGGTTTGGGGTTTAGGGTTTGCGGTTTAGAATTGGGTTGCCAGCACTGCAAGTCTATGATGAACTTCACGAATCCGGAAGCAGCCAAAAACCCTTCTTTTGCTGATGGACCTGTTCGTGGGACATGGCCAGAACGTGATAGCTGATGCTGTAGCTTTGATAGAAAAGTAAAAGGGGCATTCTTGAAGACTCCCAGGCCGAGCATCAAGCTCATTCGACGGTTTCATCCGGTGGGGTGTAATATACGGGCCTTAACAATTACAATACGATTTGGGGGGTACATAATCTAGTTGTATAGGGACCATGAAGGGGTACTACTGCTGATTCGCCAGACCACTAAATGACATTCAACCTCCGCAGAACATAGCCACAACAGCAGTGCCACCCTCGGCTCACTGCTGAACCCTATCTGGGCGTTGAAGTAACCCGGGACAAAGACTATATACATTTCATAATGGTTCCTACACGTAACAGGCCCCAAGAATTGCTGTAGAACCTGCACAGACCCCTTCAAGGAACCTCTCAAACTACGAACCACACAACGCGTCAAATCACAACAAGCTTTGCCCCTGCCACCCTTCCCAAAACCCTGAACCCCAAACCCTGAACCCTAAACCCTGAAGCCTCAAGACCAGGACAAGTAGAAGTTGTGTGAACTTCGCGTCGAACCGCATCTTCATTTTAGTTTCGAATTTTCATTCAACCTGTTCGAGTAAAGCCTCGCCAGTCCCCGCATCCCCTCCCCGGGCAGGCCAGGGTTTAGGGTTTTTTCCCTCTCGCATGGCAAAGGATCAGAGCCCACAAGCGAGGTTTAGGGTTTAGGGTTTAGGACCCAGCCTCCCAAGCCCAGCTCAGTCATAGCCCGCCCGGCCAGCCCAGCCACAGATTCAAGAGCAAAAGAAACCTTCGCTCAAAACTTTCGCGCAAGACCCCGGACCCAAACGCAACACAGTTTCTATAAACCCAAAACGCTAAACCCAAAAACCCTAAACTCGAAACCTAAAACCTAAGCCCCTAAAACCCTAAAAACCTCCACTCTCCTTGGAGAATGCCGTGCTGCCCTGGAAACTTCCCAACTCTTCCTGGCGGTGGGCTTTTATACAAGGGCCTCATTACAAGTAAGATAAGGGCTTTCTGGGCACAGTAAACGATAAGTGTTTTCAGGAACCGGAGGAATAGTATCACTGGCTACTCTTGCTGCCGTTTTCGGGCCTTCACCGCTCCAGGCTTGTGGAGCCCTTGCTTAAGGAAAAAGCGGAACCCTTGTCCGTTTGCTTTCGGGGCTGTTTGGGTTCAGGGGTTCAGGGGGTTTAAGCTCTCGGGCTTTCCGTGTTCGTGTTGAGAGGAAGTCTTCAGGTTTTGGATTGCTCCCTCTCTCTCTCTCTGCGTCTCTTCCGGTGCCCCGAACTCATCCAAAAGCCGACGGCTTCCGCTTGAGGCTTCATCCTTGATCGTCCCGGCCCCAACGAAGCCCTACGTACGGAAGCTTCAGAACCGATAAACATCGTAAAACGATAGCACGGCACAGAAGTGCATACAACCCCCCCCCCGGTGCGGCTAAACCAAACTCCTTGTAGAACCCGTATAGATCCCTTATGAAACCCTTGAACAACTGCTATAGCTTCTGGATCCCTTGTAGAGCCCCAAACCCGTCTCCCAACCTTGAGGAAGTCTTTCAGCACCTTCGGCTTGCGGCGGCGTAGTAGAAGAAATAACTTGAAAGGTTGCGCAGCATTGGGGAAATCCACAGATTCGCGGTTTGCTCTCTAGATCAAAAGCAAAAGCAATAGCAGCAACAGTGGCAACGATCATGATGGACTGGGGTTGAGGTTTTCTGGTTTTGGGCTTACCTGGACACAAGGTAGACCTCTGGCGAAGCAGAAAGAACGCGGGGGAGGCTTGCGAGGTGCAAGCCGGGAACGCTTTCCGGGGTTCATGGCAATGCACAGACCCGCGCGGCTGGGCTTACTCAGGATTTCCGGTGCGGGGTTTCGTTTTGTGTATTCTGGTTTCTGGACAATTCCGCGGCTGACAAGCAAAGGGGCAGCATAAGCGCGACGAAGCTTGTGCCTCGGGATCCTTCTAGGCAGAAGAAGCTGAGACTAACTGCACAGGTGCTGCGAACAGCAATAGTTCCCATGTATTACCAAACAGCACTGCATGTGAGAATCTCCCACTGCAGTATATCCATATAACATCTTGTAGTACAAGATGTAACAAGTATACAATATACCACCTGACACACATGAGACATCTGAATCTGATCTATAGCAAGTACTACGAAAAAAAGAAGAAGACAGGATGTCTATCAAAACAAGTAGGCCAAAGTTTGTCGATCAAATTTGTCACTTTAGGTCCCGGTGGACTTTACTGAATGTCAGGCATCCACGGCCGTCTGCAGCCGCCGGATGTACGCTGGAAACCCGAGACAAGGGCGCGCAAGCCTTTAGGGTTTAGGGTTTAGATAAGGGTTCAGGGGCATAAGCCCTAAGTCCGAAAAGGCCCAAGTCCTGATGTTCACAAAGCCAAGCCTCGCAAGCCTGACTCCGATACCCTCGGGCTGTGGCAAAAACCCCGAAGCCCCAAGCCCAAACAACCCCGAACCTCTGAGAAGCAGGCGCAGGCCAAAGGGGCAAGGAGCTCGGATCCTAAACAAAACTCTCCGAAGCTTCTCTGAGCCCCAATATCTGAGGCGCCTTGACCCTCGCTGCAAGGGTCTGTGCTTCAGACGGATCTGGGCTCGGACACCTCGGCTTGTTTAATAAACTCAGGAACGGAAGGCGGGATAAGGGAGGGGGTGGTCTTCTATAGAAGACCGTACTTCCTATCAGGTCCTCATTCGGGGCATTCAGGCACCCTCCTCCCCCCTAAGTCCCCCCCCCCCCTAACTAAGGAAGGGTCTTCATGATTTGACACCTACTTCCAGAGTTGAAGATCAACGGTTCTACAGGGTGTTTGGCTTCGTTTACGGGCGGATTCTAAGTAGTGTAGAACGGTCCTACAAGGTCTTGAGTGGGATGTACAAGGGTGTAGGAACGGTTGAGGGGCTCTTGTGAAGGAACTTGACCTAAAGATAGCCCACGTCCCTTAAACTGGTGGAAGTAAAAATGTAGAGAATCTTCTCTACATTTAGAGCACCTGCTCCCAGTCGTACATATGTTAAAGGCGGGGTGCTCTAAAGATGCTGTAGGGTCAGGTTTGTTCAGGAACCTAGCTGAAGTTACCATCATGCTTACAACGGGTTCTGTACGGCCTTAGTTTTGAGGCTGCTGCTGCTGCTGCTGCTGCTGCTGCTGCTGCTGTTGCTGTTTCATCATGCGAGATTTTTACCATCATTCGTATCTGCGGGCTTTTTATCATCTGTTTGCTGCGGATGTCCTCCCACTTCCCTGCATGCTTCTTGCAATGCTCCATCGGGACCTGATGGCCGTGCATCTACATCCACCTTCCGAAGCTGTGCCCCTGCAATCGCAACGAGAACCCATCTTCGGATAGGTGTCCTTCGGCAGCTTAGGTACTGAGTTCGGTAGCCCCGGCCTAAGCCACGCAAGGCGAGCAGCGATACCGACTTGTGGGTGCAGGGTCTAGGTCGCGAAGCCTTGAACCTTAAATCTGAATGCCTAATCCTAAAGCCCCGCTAGTTGACGAATTCAAGCAGGGCAAAGTAAGTAACTCTTGCAGCTGGCATCCAGGGCACGTCCGGTTCAAGTCCGCAATCATCTTCATGAAAGCCTTTGGGAACAAGGACTCGATAAGAGAGGCAGTCTCAATTGGTACCCCGGGTCGGTCGTCGGCACCTCTGTAGCTCAGCACGCCTTATGAGGCCAGCTGAATGACTGCGGTAAATATAATCACCGAAGAACATCACCTGCAGGAGTCTTCCAGCCTCAGAACCATGAAACCCTTCTTCCCCAAAGGTCATATGGGTAGTTCTCTAAATTAGGGTACCTTTGAGGGCCCCTTTTATAAGGGTGTGGTACTATATTTGGGATCTAAAAAAGGGCCCTAATTTGGAGAACTACCCAGTGGAGATCCGAACTGCTGCATACATGTTCTTCAAGAAAATGCCTCTTCAGGCTGCCAGCTTTTCGGCTCCGAGTTCCCCAAGAAGCTTAGGGTTCAGGGTCCAGGGTTTAGCATCTGCTCTTCATCTAAACGTCCCACCCTCTTGCTGCTACTTCAACCGTGAATCCTGTTCACACGAGCCACATCGAAATACCAAACACCGAAATCCCAAGCCCTATCAGCTCGAAGCATCCGAACCCCGGAGAAAGGGCCTACTGCTGTTACTACTACTACTACTACTACTACTACTCCTGCTGGTGCTGTGGCTGCTGCTGCTGCTGCTAACCACAACAACGGCACCTCCTCCAGTTCCCCAAGGAATTTCGTGCAGCTCAAGCTCCTGAGCGCAGGCTTAAGGAAGCCATCGTCTTCAGGGTGTCACTGTTTGGCTTTTAGGGTTTTGGGATTTAGGGTTTAGGGTTTAGGTGCCATGGGGTTTTCGTGTTTTCTTTTGCTTCGGGGCTCCATGGATTTGCCCGGGGCACAGCCGCTATGCTTGTGACCAGAAGGGTTTAGGGTTTAGGACTTAGATGCTTTGGGGCTCTTTAGGATACAGGGTTCAGGATTTTGGGGCTTGCGGTTTAGGATGAGGTCGCAAGACATCCAATGCAGCCCTATGCCCGACGACTGGTGTAGCTTCCAGTACCTGCCAAGCTCCGATTATCGACGTTGAACAAGACTTGCAGAGGAATCCTATTGGCCAGCGTGACTGTTCCATAATGTTCCTGACTATGGTTATAATTCAGCACCTAAGATCAGCCTAAGATCGCAAGCCTTGATCAGGGAACCTAAAAGCCCGAAACCCTAAATCAAGGGTTGAGAGTTGAGGGCTTAAGGAGACCCCTTCACCCCAGAAGAGTCTGAACAGCTTTAAAGTTTTTACGGTTTTACGCGAACAGTCTTTGCAAAAGGCCGAGGCTCTTTGACAGCAGTGTCTCCAGCCGCTCCTTTTTCTTTCCTGAATGGCTGAAGCCAAGACGGGGTTTAGGGTTTAGGGTTTAGGGGTACAGTTTCGGGCTGTAAAGCTTTCGACTCACACACTCGCGCTCGGCAGGCATGGCGGTTGAGGGTCTGAGCTTGCTACCGGGACATCCACAACATACAGCAGCAGAGAGCAAAGATACAACAAAACAGAAATTACGGTATTAAAGCAAGGCGCTTTTGGGATTGGGGGTTTGGGTCTAGTCGAACCCCCGAGAGAAAATTGAGGGGCCGAGTTCTTTCCTATAGAGTCGTCCTGCAGCTACTTCTCTTGCTCCATGATTCCCGCAGAGGGGTAGGCCGATAGCGCGTACAGAACCGAACCGTGCATTCTAGACTAAGACTAAAGAAGATATCACGATGGCAGCAATACCGATCATAATCAATGCAGTAGACTACCGGCAGACATGGTTGGAAACTGCAATTTGAGCAGCAGAGTTTGAAAAACAAACAGCTCCAGCAACTGCCATCATGACAATAGAAGCCATACTGACGACAAATGTGGAAATAATGATGACGCCGGTAGAAACAGACTGGATGCTTCTTTCAAAAGAACTTTCACGGTGGTAGCAGCACTACAACAACACACTGAAGAGTTGGCCACAGAGCAATGATGTTATGTGGGTACTGATGATGATGATGATGATGCTGATGCTGATGCTGATGCGACGATGATGCTGTTGCAATTGGCGGTCGTGGTAACAAGCAGCGCTGCTTCTGCTGCTGCTGCTGCTCCTCCTCCTCCTCCTCTTCCTCTTCCTCCCCCCTCCGAGTACTGCTAGCACTACGAGTAGTAACTAGCACTCCCGCACCATTACCCGTACTACTCGTGCTACTCGACAACAAGGCCCGGGAGCTCTCGAAGTTCGTCAGCTCGCCCCGGACAGACTCAAGGAGGCGGCGGCAGGTAAACTTCAGCTGGCCTCGGTGGCTGGGGGACTTGGATCGGAAACTTTAAAGATATTTAAAACGTTCCGTTACAGCCTTACTACATGGCTGTTAAGGGGAACTTTTAGGGTTTGGACTGTTGCTATACAGCTACAAGGGGTGCTTTTAGGGCTTTGTCCTGGGGCCTTGATGCTCTGAGTTGGGTTCCCGTTGCTTCGTTTAGAGCGTTACCTACAAGGAGAGTTCCCTCTCTACTTGGGATAGGGTTCTGTGGGTGCTGCTATGGTTTCGGAGTTTGGTGGTTCAGGGTGTGGGCTCTGCGGGTTCCAGGTTCAGAGCTTAAGGCTTTCGGGTTTCAGGGTTTTGAGAGTCAGAGTTTGGCTTGTAGGGTTTTCCCTCCTAGGGTTTAGGGTTCAGGGTTTGGCTTGTAGGGTTTGGGGTTTAGGGTTTCGGGCCTAATATTTACGATATGCTCATGTACTAAGTCTGTCAGACTTCCGCGATCTCCGGTTAGGGGGTTCATGGGCCGCGGGTGCACACCCCAGATTGTGATTACCTTCATACGGTTGAAGCGCTGAAATGAAGCCAAACTCAAAATTCACAGGCCAAATGTCTCGCAGGTGACTCTGGGCTTTGGGGTTGGACATGGTATTCAGGATCTCGGGATATACTAGCATACTATACTATCAAGAACCTCTTGGGATTTACATATTCTGAGCTATCATCGTTAGTCAGAACATCTCGAAGCCCGCCCTAAGCCCCCAAAAAGCTAAACCCTAATCCCCAAACCCCACGTCCTTGTAGACTGCAGCATGTCTCAGAGGTTGGCGGCTCCGGGGCTAGATTGGTTGGCTTAAGGTTGGGCTTTGCGGGCTTTAGGAGTTAGGGCTTGGGATTTGGGCTTTAGGGTTTAGGGCTTGGGGTTTTTAGGGCCTGAGGTTTCAGATTTAAGTCTAGGGTTTGGGCTTTAGGGTTTAGGGTTTGGGGTCTAGGAGTTAGGGTTTAGGGTTTGGGCTTTAGGGTTTATGGTTTGGGGTTTAGGAGCTAGGGTTTAAGGTTTGGGCTTTAGAGTTTAAGGCTTCGGGTTTTAGATTTAAGGTTTCGGGTTAGGGCCTAGGGCTTTGGATTTACGGGGTTTTAGGGGGTTCAAAGGCTTGCAGCCGGAAAGCTGGCTGTCATGCCTTTGGACGCCAACCAGATGTCGAAGAGTCTCTCCTCGGAGGACTCCTGCACAAGCGGCTGAGGGAGTGCTGGATTTAGAAAGGATTCCCAAAATTGTTACTTAGAGGGTTGTAGAGGCTTCATGGATGTATACAAGGCTTCATAATGAGTTTAAGTTTACGTTTACAAGGTTGCAGTCTTAACCATTTCAGCAGGATTTCTGGTAGTCTTACAAATGCTCCCAGAGATTGCAAGGGACATCATCCCGGCTAGATCCGACACCGGAGAGTCGGTCTTGACTCTTGGAGCTTACAGCGACTCCCAGAAAGTTGGAAGATGGGTTTGGGAGGATTCGTGCTGGGATCCCTTATGCTTTACCTACAGGGCATGAGGATACTAATGCTCCCACTTTGTGCTTCTACTACTCTGTTTGGTGGAGGGCTTGGCATCCATAACTCCGGGAAAAGACCACCAGCCGCTCTTGAAGACCCGCTTAGTCTCAAAGCTTCTCAGCGCCTCCGACACCTCTGAGCTAAGTCACTCCGAAACCGCAAAGTCAAGTAAGATACCATAAAACATCCTGAAAACATCACAGTAAGGATGCCTTTACAGTTTGAAGCATCTTCCTGTTCAAGACCTCTACGTAAAGTCTTAGCAAATCTGTGAACCCTAGCAAGGATCTTCGTCTGCTGGCACCTCTGGGATTTCATAGGCTCTCCAAAGGTCCTAAAGCAAACCCTAAACCCTTTCTCTTCATGGGCTTGGATTGTGCGCCAGCGAACAAACCCTAAACTCTAAATCCTAAACTCTCTAAACCCTTTTTTTTGCAACAGGCTTTCCACTTCGCTCTAAACCCTAAACCCTAAACTCTACACCCTGAACCCCAAAATTTAAGCCCTAAGCCCTAAACTCACATCTCTCCTCAGCCTCCTCCAAGAAGGAGCCTGTGGCCTTCTCCGCATCTTCACCTCGCGTCATATCGAAGTAAAGTTGGCATACTTAGAGGCCCAGGGAACCTAGACCTCAAAGGGGTTCCTATAAGGGTTCCTTTAAAGGGTTCCTTTAAGGGTTTCTAGAAGGGTTCTTTGAGGTCTATAATACTTGGAGGCCCAGGCGACTTAGTAAGCCGGTTATAAGCAGGTTATAATAGTTGGACAAACTCCATTTAGGGTACTTATAACTCTAATCTAATTATAACTTAGAACCAACTTACTAAGTCGCCTGGGCCTCCAGGTAGGGCTTGCAGTCTTAACGTTTTTGTCCCAACCGCCCTGCTGACCAAGTCGCACCGCCTGAGAATTCGTCCGAACTGTTTAGGGTTTAGGGCTTCAGGATTTGGGATGTGGGTTCGGGCTTTTTGAGGTTCAAGTCTCAGAACCCTAAACCCCAAGCCCTAAGCCTTAGGCCGAATTGCGCCCACGTCGCCCCCGAACGTCTGAAGCACCGTGAATTCGAAGAGGGCTCGGGCCTTCGGAGCTTTTGAAGATCGCGCCCTCTGTGATGTGCTTGTGTCCTTGGGTTTGGGCCTTTTTTTCCCACCCGCCCAGCTGACAAAGGTTTGGGTTTGGGGTTCAGGGTTTAGGGATCAGGGGTTGGGTTTCGACTCTCACACTCGCACCAGGCAGGCAAGGCTCCACACAATTCCGTCACGCGTGGAGAGCTCTGAAAGCGACATGCCGAACCAAGAACCATTCTAAGACCATGAGCCACCCAAAATCCATTCACAGAGCTCCCTTTGCTACACAGTGAGACGTATTGCCCCACTCTCCTCAAGTTAGGTCCGAAAGAACATCGAGTTCCCATGGGGACATTGCTCCATGCTTCACAAGTTGGCACTAGGGCCTGGACGCACGGTGATATACCCAGACAGACAACGAGGCTGTAAACAAACATACAGAAGCGGTTAGGGTTCAGGGTTCGAGATTCAGGGTTCAGCTAAAGTTTCGGGTTTGGGGTGTGGTGGTTTATGTATGACTACGCGCTCACACTCGGACATACCAGACACACATGCTTTTTTGGTTTAACGTTGCAGCTCTGAAGTCAGTAGTGTGTCCGACCTCTAGGGATCTGCGCCCTAAACCACACGGCCACCAAGGTCTGGCGCCTCTGAGTTGCAATTCGAACCTTCACAAAAAGGAACGGCGTGTCATGGTGTGTGGAATCCCAAAATACACACCACGCCCCCACTACGGCAGCCTTCCGTTCAGAACAAGCTCAAGTCGGCTCAAGAGCTCCGACCAGCATAAGACAAACATAGCAGGAGCCTACAGACACCAAAGCGACATGCCCTTAAGCTGCACAGCCCAAAGACGCACGGCAGCGGCGTGTCGCGAGACGCGCTGGCGTGGCTCGCGCATGAAAAGGACCCGTGTGTCCTGGTCCTCCAGCTCAGGTAACTTACTCCAAACCCTGTGTGGTGGTGTGTTTACGTTGCATGCGCTTTTTTGCTTTTTGCTGGAACCAGCCAGATTGAAGCATCAGGTGTTTAGGGCTTGTTGGGCCTTCAGAGATTCAGGATTCTGGGATGTGGCGCTTCAGGGGCCTTGGAAAGCCATAAGCTCGGTGTTGAGGCTTTGGGCCGTTGGGCCTTCTTCAGCTGGGACTCTTTGGCTTACTGCTTGTGCACTTTCCTGCGTCCCTTTCGCACAGACTTCTACATGCTAAACCCTAAACCTTACCCATGGACGCTAGGTTCTAGCCTTCAGGCATGAGGGCCGGGATTAAGATTAGGCTTCATGCCGGGAGACATGCAAGGCTTCACCAAAACAGCCTTTCAGGGTCTCAGAAGGGCGCGACAAGTTTGCTCCAGGAGTTGAATCTTCTGTCAAGCCGCACATCGGAATCCAGCAGCCAAAGGTGGCACGACCACGTGCATATCATGATATCCATCATCATCACCGCCATCCAGGTTAACATCGCCATCGCCGTCACGGCGGCTTTTCATGTCATCATATCATCAAGGTCAGTATCCACTGTCACCCCCCGCAACCCCCCCCCCAGTACCAAACACCAGGCCAGGTGCCGGAGATCCCCCAGCCCCGATGCAAGCCCCGATGGCCTGATGCGCCAGCTTGCCGAACAAGTCTGAGTCCACGTCAGCCATCCCTGCCTCTCGCAAAGGGGGCGGGGGGTAGCCCTGAACTCGTTGGCCCGTGCTTATAGCAGGTATAGGGAGCTGAAGTCAAGAATCCGAATGCCTCGCAGAAGGGATGGTGATCCTCAACCTCAAAGATCCCTAAAGCCGGAAAGAATGTGCGTTCAGTTTTCTGCAGAAACGGAGCCCAGCACGGAGCTACGCACCGTTGAAAGCCAAAGGATTATTCTCCCTACTTAGCCAGGACGAGCTCGTATTATGGAGTTTGGAGTTTAGGGTGGATGTAGGGTCTGTCTTGCAAGGTGGGCTTTCAGGCTGGATAAGTTCGGAAGGAGGAACGGAAGTTCCGGTCCGACAGTACCACAGCCCTAGACCACTCCCCCAATCCTAAACCCTGAACCCTAAACCCCAAATGCCAAATCCTGCACTCGAGGCCAAGAAGCGTCTGCGGAGGACTTTGCTGCAGCTTACGAGATTCGGGGTATAGGATTCAGTTTTGGGTGCAGGATTTAGGGTAGTCCAACCCGGATCAGGCGCACCCACACACACGATCCTGGAGGGCAGGGTTCGTGAAAGCTTGCGAGAAAGCCAGTGCTGTCTTGCTTCTTCAGCATATCTGGAATGGCGCCGCCAGCCAAAGGCTAGACCTAAAGACGAAACACCAAGAGCACCATCACAAAAATCGAGCCAACAACCGATAGAAGTGCTCGAGTTTCATTGTGCCGGATTCTCCCTACAGCCCTTAGCCCTGAACCCTTTAAACCCCTACACCCCCCTCCGAAGCGCCGAGCTCCACTCCAACCATGCCTCCCCATTGCTGGCCAGGCCGGCCCTCAAGGCCTTCGGGTCGCCAGGTCTACTACTCCTACTCCTACTTCTTCTGCTACTACTACTACTACTACCTGAAGGGCACAGGCCTTCGCAGAGCTTGAGCTCGGAGTCTTTTGGGTACGACCGTTGCTTCGAAGAGAGTCCCCGAACCCGAGTTGTTTTAAGCCCCTCAACGTCCAAAGACAACATCATGCCATGGCATGCACTGCAAGCTGCCCACAAGGAGGGCATCCGAAAATTGGGGATGCTTGTTCACAGGTCTTGACGATGAGCACCCTCGATGTTTAAGGTCTGAAGTATGATCCCTTGTCTTCTCCAGCCTGCGCATGGGCTTACAGCACAAACTCTCATTTTGCCAAGCCAGGTTTGTGGTACGATGCGCGGTTCATCTGCAGGGCTTGGTGGGCGTATGACTTGCAACTATTGGGGCTGTGCAACTCGAGCTTATCCGGCGCCATGCTTGCGATCTAGAACTAGACCAACCCATAAAAAGCGGAGCCAAGAAGTCAAGCCTTCGCACCGGGCGCGACCTCATCGAAGATGAGGTAGCCTTGGTAAGGGGCCCACAGTTGCAGGATCGGCTCGGTGTAGTTTGTACAGACCTTAATTCGGTTTAGGATTTAGGGTTTCGGAGCCCTCAAAAATTACATCCTCAGTAACACCCTACTTAAGTTACTAAGTCCCCTGAGTCCCGACCCAAAAAGACCCTGTTGCTGTGGCCTGCGTAACTTTCAGGGGTTCGACCTCCTCACAGGTCTGCTGACTGTTCCCCTGCATGATCCGAAGTTTAGAGCTCAGGGTTTACGCTCTCACGACTCGGACATGCCAGGCGAGGTCCATGGTGCGAGGTCGGCAGGGGTTTGGGTCTAGGATTTTTCTCTCCTACTTAGCTAGGACGAGGCCGCATTGGTGTAGGGCTTTCGGGTAGGCTTTGGGAATCTAGCCACCAGTCTGGAGAATCTAACGGCTTATTCGACTGCAGACACAGACCTGCATGCGACAAGTCTGTTGACCGGCGTGTGACGACAGTAGGAGCCATACCCGATGCAAACCCCTGACTGACAAACCTCCTCCATGAATGGGAATAGTATCACTCTCTCTCACTGGCCTGCTGGGATTAAGGGATGAACCTTAAGCACGTATAAGCTAAGCGGGGTGGTCGGTTATCCTTGAGCCAGTTAGGGCCGCAAATGCAACCAGAAGCCCAAACTTTGTCCCTCAAGAATCCCGTACCTTAAACCGCTGCCCTGCCATGTCCCTTCATAGTTTCGGGTTTAGGGTTTAAGGACCCAGTAGAACATAATATAAGGTGAATTCAATTAGCAATTAGCGACCTTAACAACATCCTGGTCCTGGTCCTACCAGCCCGAAGCCCTTGGCGTCGTGTTCTTGCGCTTGGGCTTGTTGGCTGTCCGGGTGGCATGGAAACAAGGCTTCATCGACCTTGTGCTTCTCCTGGGCGATTCAGCAATGCTTAGACGGATAGTGACGGTCAGCGGAAGGAAACCAAAACAAACATGATAAAACCTTGTGCCAGAAAAACGCATTAGACTAACCTCCTGGTAATGATAGCCGGTATGGTAACAAAACACGGGAAGGGGCATTGGCAGTAGCAGCAGCAACTCTTATAGCAACAGCAACCAGAAGGCAGCATCAGCGGCAGTAGAGAGCTTCCGGCCATGCTCCAGCGTCGATCGCTCCCACGAAAAGACAGCAGCAGCAGGAGTAGGAGTAGGAGTGAGTCGGAGTAGGAGTAGAAATAGGCGTCGGAGTAGGAGGAGGACCAGGATCGTAGTCGCCGATGTCGTCATAGTAATCGTCAACGTTTTCCTGGTGGTGCTTGCAGCAGCAGCAGCAGCAGCAGCAGCAGAAGTAGCTGTAGTTGCCGTCGCCGGTGTAGCAACCGCATGCTACATGAGACGGAGCCGAAGATGCAGCCGCAGCAAAAGATAAAATGCAACGGCCAGCGTATCACCTCCCCCCACTCCCCGACACCTTCACGAAGGCGTGTCATCTCCAAAGCTATTGCTCTTGAGGTGGCGAGGCTCGGGGCTGAAATCCAGGGAGAGGAACACATCCGGGACAATCTGGGTCCCCTCGGGATCCAGCCAGCGGGTCCAGGAGTCGTCCCTGTGGCTGAAAGCTCGGGGATGCAAGATGCCTTGAGCTTGGGGTTTAGGGTTTAGGGCTTTTCGATTTAAAGAAGTACGGCCCGGGCCCCAAGCTGACGGCCTTTTACGAAATTTCAGTAGCATCGGGCTGTTGGACCTTGCACAGCTTCAAGGCCAGAGGCTGTGGGATGTCGCCAGAAGCATTTCACTATAATGCACTATACTATGTCATACTATGCCACGCCACCATGTATCGTACCATACCATACCCATACCTTACTCATGCCCAAGCCCGTACCCAGAACCCATAACCCATAATAACCCATACCCTTACCCATACCCATCATACTTATACCCATGCCCGCACCATACCATACCCATACCATACTATACTATACCATGCTACGCTATACCATTCTGTAGTCTGCTATGGTGTGCCTGCCTAATCTTCCGGAAAACCTCGTCGACCTCGGTCGGATCTTTCCTGAGCTTTCCAGACATCCCCCGCTGGGTCTGGACTGCCACGCTGCGGTTTAGGGTTCAGGGATGGATCAGGGAGGGTTCAAGGTTTAAGGTTAGGTTCAAGGTTAAGGGTTTAGGGCTTCTTTCCCTCCCACTTAGCAAAGGGTTTAGGGTTTAGGGGCTCGGGAACTGCAGGGCAGCGAGAACCACTTGTCTGCGCTTCGAGGGTTTGGGGTTTCAGTGGCCTTAGAGATTGGCCGTCGTCGCCCGAAAGCAAGTGCCAGAGTTAGTCGAGCTTCACTGACACGCTGAGGTCGATGATCCGGTGGCCTTCAGGGCCCTACTGCGGCGATGACTTCCTTCATGAAGCGGATCTCTCTCTGGCATGAGCCCTGGCATGTAGTGATAAACAGTTCAATGGTGTACATGTGAAACATGGGCCGCGATGATTGAAGCAGGGCCCCAGGGTCAAGCACTTGCATCGGCGGCTCAATTGTTCCGAAAGCAGCACGACGATAGCAGGCTTACTCCGAGCCTGTGGGCATGTTAAGAAGAATTTGTTTGCTCGGCTCTGCTTGCAGTTTAAGGGCCCAGATTTCGGTCGCACCGGGGCAAGGTAAGCTTTACAGGCGGCATTTGAAAAAGCCTGCTTGATTGGAGAACGGGAGCATGACGGCCCATGGACATCGCTTCAAGCTTATGGTCTAGGGATTAATGAAGGTTTACTGCCTCCGTCTTAAACTCGTTAAGCTTAGGGTTTAGGGCTCTTTACGCCTGCTCCCAACCAAAGGGATGTGTGCAACAGGTCAATGTCAGTCAACTAAAATAAAAAGCCAACGAGAGCTCCGGCTCTCTTAAGTTGTGTATCCACCAAAATACTGCTTCGGGCTGAGCGGTTTCAATCTGCAGCTCTCTCTCCCGTTTTTGTTGGGTCAGAAGGAAGCAACCCTAGGTTTAGGGCCTTAGAGGAACAATCCGAAACCCCAAACCTCTGTGCTGGAATACGGGCCCCAAGCGGCCATGCTACCTGCTTGTAGACCTGCTGCACTGGCTTTGCCCTTGTGCCGCACGTAGGAAACCTGCAGCCAAAGCTCGCGTGCACCAAGCCAGTGGAGACTTTCTGGTTCTTGGGCGTAGGGCCTAAAACGGAAGCCTTAACAGTTAGAAAGGCGTTTGGGGCCCCGATGTTAGGCTGCGGGGTCAGAGCAGGTAGTGGGATGCCATTACTATCCGTACAATTTAGAGAATACAAACCCTAGACCTAGACGGAAGCACCACTTACGTGGCCATAACCCCCGACCTTTCATCATCATTACCGGGGTCCTCAGAATCAATCGGGCTACATGGGCCCAACAACACGCGAGCACCGAAACTTGTATTTGCATTGCTGAACAAGTCGCTTGTCGGGTTTGAGGTTTTTGACGCTCACACTCAGAAGACTCCATGCAACGTCTGTGAACAAACAAACAAACAAACAAACAAGCATTCACTTCGCAAGTCGGGACTCAGCCCACGCATGGCCTAGATGCAGCAGCTGCCGCCAAACAAACACCACATATGTTCGGGGTGCATCACATGATGCAACAGTTGCCTGTGCCGTTGTGCCATGTTGTGCTACTGAGCTGTGGAGAGAGGCCGCCGGCTCCAAAACTTTGTTTCTCATGATAGCCGGGAAATATACAATCAGACAAATGATATACTACAGCATATCATAAACACCTATCATGTGATGCTATATGCTATAACATACTGTTAAAGTATATAATATGTTATAATCACCCAGCTGCCTCCCAAAAGCTTTGACGTGCGGTCCGGACTCGGATCAGGTTCAAGTCTCGTACAGCCTCGCACCAAGCAAGGGTTTGCGATTCAGTGCCTCTCCGAATACCTGTGACACCAAAAGGAACATTTAAAAATCAGAAAGGACTGTTGTGAGGTGTAACTTTTCCCCTCTCCAGAAAATATGCCAGATACACTAGAACTGTCGAGCGGTTGCTGCCTGCTACATGTACCAGCAACGATAGCCATACTCGTCATGCCAACCACCATCA
>CAJNJA010039364.1:28695-58982 GCA_905231915.1 Symbiodinium necroappetens | reverse complement strand
CAATTAGCTCTGACCATATGGGGGAAAGGAATGGTGAAATGGTGAAATGGTGAACTGGCCTGACCATATGGGGGAAAGGAATGGTGAAATGGTGAACTGGTGAATGTGTGACTTGTTGTGCGAAGCCAGGAAATGCAGGGGGGAGATAACATTACCCATATATATATATGTATATTATATGTGTGTGTATGTGTATATATATATATTTGCATGTACATATATAAGTATATTATATCGACACACACACACATATAGAGAGAGAGAGAGAGAAAATCAATACATCCAATCCTATCAACTCCTATCATATCGCCATGTCTCAAGAATGCAACGCAAAAAAGGCATCGCTGACAAATGCAGAGATATTCCAACACAAACCCGACATAAGTTAAAATAAGCAAAACAAGTTAGACAAAGCTAGCTATGAAGTTAAGTTGGGCTTAGGAACTTCTATATCTTCCCACTAACTATCTACTAACGTCCTTTAAGTTAGCAGGGACTTCGTACATGGACTGCACAGTTATAAGTTATAAGGGGGTTACAACGGGATTCTAAGGGGGTTACTAACATCTAGATCTTATGAGTTAGGCCACACGCACAGACATAGCAGAAGAGGCCAGAAGAGGCCGCAACCTTAGCGGCCGCCAGAAGAGGCCAGAAGAGGCAAGAGTCCGCCCCACCGCGTGCGCCGCTGCCGCCCGCAATTGAAGGAGGCCCACCGCGTGCGCCGTTGCGGCCCCTGCAGCCTAAGTGGGCTCTCCGGAAGCCGGAAGAGGCCGCGAAGAAGCCGCCCCACCGCGGCCCGCCCCCGAAGTAGACTTCCCGGAAGAAGCTAGAAGAGGCCAGAAGAGGCCGCCCCCACCGCGTGCGCGTTGCGGCTCAAGTGGGCCGCAGAAGAGGCCGCCCCACCGCGCGCTGCGCCACCCCATGCCATCCGCCGCTGCGCCCTGCAACCTAAGTGGCCTCCCCAGAAGAAGCTACAAGGCCGCCCCACCGCGTGCGCCGTTGCGGCCCGCAACCTAAGTGGCCCCCCGGAAGAGACCCGAAGAGGCCTCGCACACCACAGCGACAGCATCGCGAGGCGACGAAAACACCGAGGGTTGCACGGTGCGCAGAGGCCGCCCCACCGCATGCTCCTCTTACCACACCACAGCGAGAGCGAGAGCATGGCGGCGAGGCGACGAAAGCAACGAGAGGGTTGCAGGCTGCGCAACGGAATTCGCGCGAAACCACAACGAGAGCGTCGAAACGAAGGCCCCGCCCCACCACCGCGTGCGCTGTGGCGGCCCGCATCTAATTCCTTTACCCTCAACGTAAGAGCCCCATTGTGCAAGCACTGTTTGGGGTAAATGAGTGAGGAACATCAGGCGCCAAGTGCCTCACGTCACTCCTGGCTGGTGGTCCCGTCAAACGACTCCACGCGCGCGCGCCGCCACTCCTCTTCGCTCCCCTTCCTTCAGAGTTTTCTCGTACCACCTGCATGCAGTTTCGAACGTGTGAAAAGCTCCCGGGTCCCGGTTCCACGACGGCAACTCTGTAGCGTTATAACTGCTCATACGCCATGTTCGGCCTGGCAGGCCGCGGATAAAACGTGCAGGCGAAACGCCCAGCTGACGAACCCTTTTTGCCACTTGGCACAGCTCGAGCAATCCATCCCTGCGCAAGGCAAGGTGTTCGGTCACTGCAAACCTCAAGATCAGCGTTTCAACTATGGCAGCCACGATCATCATCACTGTCGCTATCATCAACGAACGGATCTTCAACAGCAGGTGCAGCAGCTGCGGGAACTGCAACCGTTGCGTGGAGTCTGACATACACTTAGCAGAAGATGAACACGTTCAAACAACAGGGAGTCAGAGACTAAAATGAAAAGTCGAATCTGAATGATGGCCTCATCTCGCCGATGAGTCTGGTCGTCTCAACAAGGACCTGCCATATAAATTGAACTAAGCTGTAGCTGTGACCCCCATAACGGCCTCCGTTCAGCTACTATCCCGCTGTTGTTCCACCGATTCAAAAATAGGTTTGCTAGACTGCTAGCTGGAGGGGTTTCCGTGAAGACTTCGGGACTTAGCGCCAGGTCTCGCTGAAGAAATCCCCGAAAGCTACGTGGACCGGGGATAGAAATCTATCCACGAAAGCTATGCTAGCCGCTGCAAGCGGCCATCCTGTCTCCGACAAGGCTCAGACTGAAGCTTCTGAACTCCGTCTCCCAAACTCCCAAACATTGCAACCGCAAAGCCAAAACACCAAAGCAATTCGGAATCCTGAACCGAAAAAATGAAATCCCCAGCCTTTTGATGCCAAACCTGTGCAACCCTTCATTCCAGAGTCGAGCCCACACCCCTGGCTAATCCTCTCTTGGAGTACCCTCGCACTCTTGCCTAAGACTTCTGATCCGCTTGGTCGTTGCCAGAGCAAGCCGAGTACGCGACAGAAAAAGCAGAATCATGCTGCAAGGCCGTATAGGATCGTGAAGAGACGCACTACTGACTCATGCCTGATGATACGAATAAACACGAGAGAGTCAAACACAGCAATACACAGCAGAAAGACATAAGATTGACAAAAAATCGACAACAAAATGACAAGGTGGCCTCGCTGCCCAGGGACACGGAGTCGCCTCAGTATGCCGGGGACACGGGTTCTCCTCTGTAAATTCTGCTCATCAGTTCTGCTCGGGGACCCTGCCGCTTGCTGCTGCAGGATTGCAGGGTTTGTGGCTTCGGGCTTCGCGTTCGAGATCTGATCGAGGCTTCGTGGCGCTGTAGTGGTTTGGGGTAGTATTGCTAAGGAACAAATCGGAAAGCACGCAGGCTATGCAATGGGAACTGAAGCTTCTTCCAAAGGCAAGAGATGCTAAGAACATATTTCATGTTGATTCGGCCCCCTGTTCTTCGCAACCAAGATGCCGCTTATCGCCCGCCACTCATCCTGAGACAGCGTTTTGAAGCCCTATACGATCCTATATGCGTACATCGTGAAGAGTGGGACAGCCGCACCATGCATGGAGGAGCGGATGCTAATTGTTAACAGGACAGCGCCTGATTCAAGCGATCCCGCAAAAGGCAAGCTGTCATGGCGCTGCACACCCAACACTCTTACTAGACGAGGAGTTCAGGCGTTCGGGGTTTAAACTTGGAGTCTAGGGGTAATTACAAGCATCAAGCAAAGGCTGTCTCGCAAGGCTCGCGGCAGCTTGCGGCAGCTTGCAGCCCCTACAGACTCATGTAGGTCCACGTTGCGTTCTTTCGGCGCTCTGTCCCGGCCCTTCAGAAAATTCCAGCTAAACTGGCCATCCAAATTTTCCTCAAACATGCAGCCCTTATCCCGACCCCTCAGCCCATACGAGGCACGGCGTTTAGTCATCTCGTTGGCTACATGAGCTTTCTTAGCGGGGCACCTATCTCGTTCGTTCAGGTTTCGTCCAGGCAGAAATTCTCGATCCCGTTCGAGTATCGTTTGTAAGAGCTTTATCAGTCTTACAACCATATCGACTACCATTGATCAGCTCTCACTACTCAAAACACTCTTACATGTAGCTAGATTCTCAGCCTGGAAGTGATACTACTTTTATTCGTACTGAAGCGGTGGCTGCACGAGCAGTAGCAGTAGCAGCAGCAGCAGCAGCGGCAGCGGCAGCGGCAGCGGCAGCGGCAGCGGCAGCGGCAGCGGCAGCGGCAGCGGCAGCGGCAGCGGCAGGGGCAGGGGCAGGGGCAGGAGCAGGAGCAGGAGCAGGAGCAGGAGCAGAAGCAGCGGCGGCAGCAGCAGCACTAGCAGTAGCAGTAGCCGGAGCAGGAGCGGCGGCGGCAGCGGCAGCAACAGTAGCAGTCGCAGCGCAGTCGCAGCAGCTAAAACACAATCTTTAAATGGTAATGGAAGCAGTGGTAGAAAATGTGCAATAGTAATATGACAGCAAGAGCATGTAGAAGTAATGCAGCAGTGCTAGGATGTCTGGTGGTGCTCGTAGCAGGTAGCCTTATTCACTATAGCTGCAGCCGCAGAGTACGCAATACAGCGATACTAGTGGTGCTCATGTTACAGTGGAGGTGGCAATCAACTCAACGGTAATGACAGCAGTATCGGCCGCAGTGACTAGCAGCTAACAACAACGAAGATCGAACTTCAACTTTCAAACGCGGCTTCGACTTGAAGTTGCATTACCGATACGCAATAACAATGAAACGGACACGAACAGCGAGCCTCGCGACAGTGTTTCATGTAACTACAATGCCAAAGGACCAGCATTCAGTTGGGTATGGTTGTAGCATCGCACCGTCTGCTCGCTGTCAGCAGGTCGCTGAGAAGCTGCTTGGACTACTTCCTGGCGAAGTCTTGGCTGTGCACATGACACGATGGGGCCAGGTGGAGTGGGCGCTGGGGTCCTACTCGAAGCTTGGCCGGTGTAGACAGGACAGCGGTAGATAGCATGGCAGGGAATTCCTAGGTTCCTAGGTCTCCTTTTAAGGCACTTGGGTTTCTGGTTGCATGGCGGGGGGGGGGGTCCTTTTTTTGGCTGTCATTCGACCCCCTCCGCTAGCAGGGCCTTCTTTGCTGCTTCTGTGGCTCATGCTTCAGCAGTCAGCACGTGCAGGCGCGTGCTAACCACTGCAAACCTGTGTCGAAGTACCAACTGAGGATGAGCACGAAAGATGCGGCAGCTTTGCTGCAGTCAGTGCAACCTTGCACTTACCTTTGAGTCATGAAAGCTTCCGAGGAGTGGGATGATGTGCGGTCATTGGTTTCTGGCATGGAAGGCAGAAGGATTCGGCTTGCAGGCGAACATACCCACGAAGAGCATCAGGCCCGGGTTCGGTGTGGAGAAGCATTGTGACACCAGCGAAAGTTGCGAGAGGTGCACTCGTAGCCGGATGCTATCGTGTGTCGCTGCACTCAGGGAGGCTTTCATGCCGCATATCTGTCTGGCATACGTGCTGCAGAGGAGGCCTTGCAAGGCTGGGTCAGTACTTTTAACTTTTTCCTGTGCCTCAGACCGTGGGTCTTGATGTATAGCGGCATAACGGAGACAGAAGATAAGAAAACCTCAGACAATCTCTTGCAGTTACTCGTGCTCCTGCTCTCGTTCTCCAGGCCTGTCTGGCGTTCCAAAACGGGATGAACTCCATCTGGGCAAGGACCCATGAGAAGACGTGGTTCGCGGGCCACAAATGTAGCCGGCTTGTGGGTTGAGCTTGCCTCGACTTGGAAGGGCATTGTCGTTGCGTCGCTTGCCCATAACAGCAGAGGCCAAGCAAGACTGCGGCTTGCTATGCTGCTGCTGCTGCTTCTACTGAAGTGTGGCAAATTGCAGAGCTGCGCAGGCTTGCCACACGCGCATGCTTGCTCTCATGTGTGTGGCCCAAGAAGTGTAGAGGTCCCTCGGGAAGGCCGGGAGAGGGCCAGGGGTTCTTAGGCTTGCAGGCCGAGTCTGGCCCTTGCAGCTCTGCTGACCCCTTAGATCATGTATTTATCGTCTTCAACACAAGATCTTACGCAAGCAGTTCGTGCTTTTGATTGAGGAGTCTTTGCAAGTGTGTCAGCAAGGCCATGAAAAATGACGATGTCAGCGAGGGCAGCCGGGAGCTTGTCGACCTCAGCGCAGAGGCGCACACAAGGGATCTGCATTTTATGCTTGTGGGGTCACTGCACGTAATGTTCCATCTGCCTCTGTCGCCACATTTGATGCGTCTAGTATGTCTAGTTCTCATGACATCTCTCTATGCTCAATACATCCCGGTGTAGCTCGTTGAATATTGATGTATGAGTCTTCCCAGAGATCATAGACACCAACATGCAGCAGATCTTGAAACCTGCGAGGCTGTCAGCTCATTGGGCATTCATCTGGCTCAGATCGGGCAGATCATCTCCAAGTGCAGCCCTTGAGCTTCCTCGCTGTTCTCAGGATACCGGCAATTCTGCACTTCAAGCGACCCTGCGACAGGTCCCAGCTGCCTCCTAACAGAGGGGAGAAAAGCTCAGCGCACAAGCTGAAGAACTCTCTAGAGATGTACCAGGCCGCGCAACTTTTCTGGACTGTGCTTGTGGACGCAGTGAAAACTTCTGCTCCGCCAGGGCTACACTGACGAAGTGCAGCGCAGAAGAATGGAATTAGAGACCGCCTGGCATGTCGCGTGACGAGTGTATCTGCTTCCTGCCCTCGCGAAATAGGCAGAAGATGGCAGATGACTTCGCCCGGCTGAAAGCCTGGCGCGCACAGTCCGGCACCGAAGGCCAGGGTTGGTGGACGAGAAACCTGACTGTGACAGAGCTACTGTTACAAGAGCAGTACAAGAGTATGTCGAGAGATGCCTGTGTCCGTGAGTGTTTTCATACTTATCATTATGACCATGAACGTATTTACGCGTGTATGCATGGTTCTGCATACAGATTGCACGCGCGGACGGGCGGATGGATGGATGGATGGATGGATGGATGGATGGATGGATGGATGGACGGATGGATGGATGCAAAACATCACATGGACATAAATGTGTGGCTGCGGTTGCGGGTCATCGTCGTCGTCGTCGTCGTCGTCGTCTTTGTTATGTTTGTTGCTGCTGCTGCTGCTTCTGCTGCTTCTACTTTTGCTGCTTTGCTTCTGCTGCTGTCATCGCTGTTACTTGTGGTACTGTTTTTACATGAATAGTTTTGCTTTTAGTTGGGGCATTGTGGTTTGTTGTAATCAGCAGTATCAGTACTGTCTGTTATCCAGCAACAGTATTTCATGTTGATGATAATCACGAAGATCGCACAGAAATATTCGTGAAATGATGGCATCCTAAAGTAAGCGTCCAACCTCATTCTGCTACTGACGTGAGTGCATATTTATATTTATATAGCACATGTCATACAAGAAGACACCTGGCATGAGAACACTTGTCTGCAGACCGTGCAAGCTGCAGCAAGTTCTGTCCATGCAACGGCAAGTTGTTTTTGGCACAGGCCAAGCCCTAATGATCCTTGTCATGCATGGACTCATCAGGCTCAGGCTATCGAGCGTTGTTGCCCTCCCTCCTATCCCCGACTCGACTCACATGCCCCTTCCACCTGCTCAGGCAAGGGTCTTGTCGAGGAGCTGGAGGCACTGTATGGAAAGGTTCGGCAACAGGCCGGATGCTTGCTTGCTACTCTGACGGACGCAAGGACTTGTGATCCCTTCGAGAATTCCGATTTGAGACGGCAGAAACGCGGCATCACCCTTCTCGCCAGCAAACCGTCAGGACAAAGAGATAAAAAAGAAACAGCAGCAGGTAGAGGAGGAGCAAGCGAGGGTCGGGAGCTTCAATGTTTGCTTGCAACAGCATGTGCGCTGACCACCAGACCATTGCAACGTGGATGCGTGATTCATGGTCTTACGAGAATCTGCGGGGAAGGTGCAGCGACTTGAACATCATGGCTAGTCATAGTTTCACACCGGTAGTAGGTCCCAATAGCGCCGTCAGTGATACGACGGGACCATGCCAGACACAACGGTACAACTTTCCAGCAAGGCTACTGATGTGCCTTTGCATGCATGAACCAGGTCAAGGAATTGGAGGAGGCGGTCGCACTAAGGGACAGGAAGTGGGACTCTTTGGCAGAGGACAGTGCTTGCCTTCATCATTATGAGCATTACATGTAAATTACGATGATGACTCTTCGTCTGTCTCAGGACTATGGCAAAAAGCTAGCCAAAATGAGAAAAGAGGCACATACAAATAAGACGGGAAGGCTTCATCGTTGACCCATATTGACCCCAGTTGCTCGAGTTGTGGGTCTTGGATCAACAGGGTTCCGCCGAAGAGTTGAGCTGCCGTGCAAAAGGTAAGTCTGTCTTTCTCGACAACTTCCTTGGGTTCATGTGTTCTCATATTCAGATCGTGGAGCGCGGTGGCCTCTGCTCTTGGCTGCAGCGGCTCGTCCGACGTTCGGCATCAGGTTTCGCAAGATTTACAGTTTGAGCTAGGCATGGAAAGTTGGCGTGCTTCAGCGGTTCGGAGATACAGTTACATAGTTCATGCATTTTGCTTCCCTACTGTGCCAAGGATCCAATATGAATTAGTCTAGGTCCAGACTAGTGGTGAGTGGTGTCCGTCAGGGATCGGCAGAAGACTGTCGATTGCTTTGCTATGCGTGTTGAACGGCATCTGCGTGTTAGTGATGCTTAGTGCGACACTTATGAATCGTGACTTGCTGCTGCAGCAAGAGGTCCCTTTGGCTTTGAATATGACGTATGATGATTACTACTAGGACTGCTACTATCTGCTACTGCTTCTCATGCAGCCACGTTGACCACCACGATTTCCATCGTGCTCTTCGATTCATGCAGTTCTCATGGACGACTTCGTTTCTTGAGATCGACGCTTCTCTGAGTTCTGCCTATTGCAGGGCTCCCTGGGTTCTGCGCTTCTGGTCCACTGATGTATGAGCGTCAGATGTCGGTCCGACAAAACCTGGCCTTCACAATGAGATTCAGATCTTCGATGGAAGATTTCAGGCGTTTGGGAGAATAGGAGTCGTAACTCGTGGACAAATCCAAGCAGCGAGCCCTGATGCAATTCTACATGGTTCGGATCGCACTGACAACGTGTGTAGAGTGTAGAGCCTCCAAGGTGTGCATTCGACGAAATACGCTTCAAGTGGAAAGCAGCAGAAGAGTCCGCCACCCAGCATTTGGCTCTTAACCTCTCGGAAACCTGCGTCGTATGAGAATCTTGCGGTGCCGGCCGGTGATCTTACCCGCTGGCCATTGCCGGCCCATCATGACCGGTCAGCATGCATTGCTGCCTGCATGCGTAGCACGATGCTGCATATCGCCTTCTCTCAGGAAGGAGAAGCTCAAGATTGAGCATCACCAGAGGATGCGCAAGGTGCCTTCCAAGATGGGTGCAAAGCAGTGTAACGTGCACACTGCGCAAATTTTTGTTGCAGAATGATCTGTGGAGATTGCATGAGCTTCCGTCTGGCAGATAGTGTGAGGCCATGTCACGGTACGCCGCACCCAGTCTTTTGCTGCCCTGCACAGGCGCGAGCCCAGGCACGGCTGGACGTCATCGCGCGAGAGCGCAAGAAACGGCTTATCCAGGCGGGGTCCGGTTCGCAGCGAAATGGCAAGACGTGTGACTGAGGAGCTTGTTTTGACTCCGCAGACTCCGACATGCACGCTTGTCCAACTTCCGTAACCGCCAGGGTTGATGACGCGGACTTCTGAGCAGCCCTGTTGAAAATTGCAGGCATGCATGGTAGCGCTGCAGGAGGAGTCCATAGAGGGCCTACGGCCCAGTCTTTCAGATCCAGTTCTCAACAGCCACCAGAATCTGCGCGCGACGGGATTGCGGAGCATATGAACATCCCATGTACTCTCATGCTTGCAGACGCCTAGGCCGGCATGAGAAGCATCTTGAAGAGCGCCTGCACTCAGAACAGACCAGCATGCTGGGACATTCTAGTGACGGGCCTCACTAGCTGCGCAATGCTGCATATACGGTCCGTTAGTTTGTAGCTAGATGATTGGACACGCTGCTTTGCACCGACCCTAGGCTTCGGCGAAGACACGATGACGAGATCCTGGTGATGAATGCACAGCTGGCGCAGGTCCATGCAAACGGACAGCTGAGACCTTTTATATCCATGCTTTTAGCCGGACATCTCATTTGGGACTCAGTTGAAGCTTGTGCCATGGGGCCGTAATAGCGCGAATTGCAACAGTTGCCGGTCATTGCCAGTCGCAGCAGCCTCGGTGAAAGAGCCGTCGGAGGTGAGGACTAGTGCTTGAGACCTGGTAGGCTTTGGGCGACGAAGAAAAGGCCAAAGAGCTCGTCCAAGAGCAAGTGCGCCGTGCCGCTGGCTTGCTTGTCTTGCATGCAAGCCAAGGCACGGGAACTGCATGCGTCGAAGGGGGGTGGCTAGTCAGTGTGGTTTTTGTCCTGGGAGGGGCTTGACAGCGCCACTGCATGCAGCTCTCCCAGTGAGTAGATCGAGCTGTTGACGCAAGCAGCAGCAATGGACCAGTCATTTCTTCGTACGGTAGCAAGGTGGACCTCCAGCACATTCGCAGAACATGGCCCTCGGGAAGCCTGAAGCCAGGTTGACAGAGGTCACAAACAGGATCTATCGTACTTGTAGTGAGTTGTGTACTGCAAATCCTCTCTGAGACTCCAGCATCCCATTCGGCTTCTCAAAGCATATAGCAAGACGTACGTGTGCGCGCAGAGGCTGCGGCCGCCTGTAAGCCATGGGTCCGATACAACACGGGTATATTGTGACTTATGCCGCCGTAGAACATTCGCTCCGCCATGCGCCCGGGGCGTCTCTTGGTCATCTTGGCTGTGCTGGTGACCTCCTCAGCTGCAGCTGCATGTCATGTCATGTCACGTTGGGACGAAGCGACATGAACCCAACACGGCCAAGCCTGCAAGGATCTACAGGAAGCCGATCGAAGCAGTGTTCGGGCATTTGAGGTGCATTGGCCGACACCGTGGATACCGTGGAGACACTCGGGCCGGCGTGATGCCAGCCTGCCACAGGGCACTAGGCAAGACTTATCACTGATTATCAGGGTCACGCGGTTTGCAAGTCTGCAGGCCTTATGGCAGCAGCTTCTGTGGATGCAACCTTGCCGCATGTCGAGGGGCTTCTTCTGGGCAAACGTAGCAAAAGGGAAGTGCGACAGGCAGCAGCCCTGAACAGCGCATGTCCAAGCTGAAAGCACGTAGCTTGCGACCGGCATAGTTGTGGGAAGCATGGCGTGGAGTCTTGTGCGGCAATCCTGCGTGTTCAAACGTGTTCAGAATGGTGTCACACCAGGCGAGGGCAGCAGACATAGTTGCGATGCATGATGCCACGGTAGAATGTTGTGGTCTGCCAGGCACGCTCTTGGGCAAGCGAAAGATTCGCGAGCCTTCCGTTATGAGACCTGTGGCTCCATCTGCCATTGACACCTACTTGGATTCTGCGGCCGTGCTGCAAATTTGACAAAAATATTCCATGATGGGGGCCCAGCGAGGAGCTCTGGCTTGACCCCAGTGTTGAGCCTCTTTACTGTGCAAGTGTCCATCGCGATGAGTCTCCGGAGCTTTGGGCTGACGGGTGAAAGAGATTAAAGCTCGCTTTAGGCCGGGCTTTTGACCCAAAGGTTGAATGTGTTGTGCACCGCCACCCCACAATACGCTTGGGCATGCCGTCTGAGTGGCCTTTCAAGTCCTCAGAAAGGTGGGTGTGGACAGCTTTGGCCTTGGCATCCTCGTCGGTGTCTTCGGCACTCTTTCCACAATCACAGCAGTTCTGCTGCCCGGCCTGCCAGAGAGTAGCAGTAGAACATTGGGGAAAGACAGGCTCAATGGTTGTTGTAAGGACCATATCAAGCATGGTTGGCCAGCGTCAGTAGCCATCTCGAGTAGCAACAGAAGCCACAAGAACAACAAACCAAGAGCATTTCTGCTATCCGTGCTACCAATTGCCTTTCGCCGTCACTCGTACCTGCTCCCGATACACCAAACCCAACCCTGACAACCCGGGGAGCTTATGTTTTGTGATGCTCGCCTTGGCCTGGGGCGAGGTTGGTTGCAAGTAGGAATACCGGAACACCGCTCTGCAATTGAAATTGGGACCGTCGGTCTTCGAATTTAGGGACACGGCAGGCTTCAAGGAGGTCTCAATTAGAGGTTAGTGGCCAACACCGGCTTGCCCTTCCAATATGGAAGCCTTTCTTAGTCTTATCTTGCACTACAGTTTCTAGCCCAGACCTGCTCACCAAGTGTGCCAGTGTAAGCAGAACAGTAGTGTAACAGTAGCGAAGCTCCGTTCCAGTCGCTCACGACCAGGTTCATTTTCGTGAAGAATCTGCGTGGCAACGACTTTGACGGCAACACTCTGGCTTCTTCTGGCGGATTCGTCATGCCCAACTTTTTCTTTCAGGTTGGACACGCCCCAGATGCTGCGATTGGAGTTGTCTGTAGATGTACGCCACACCCTTAATAGCTTGAACTTGTCTGTTTCGGTAGACACAAACACGGGGTGTGAAGGGTTCTGGTGCACCCAAAGGACGGAGACCAGCCTGGTTGTGGTGGTTCGAACTAGCAAGCGCTGCACATATAAACCGTTCCAGTGGTGCTTCACACTTGCAGTTCTGTGGTCTGCTCGTGGGCAGGGTGCGCGTGACATCTTCAGCAATGTGCGAGATGATGCCGCCGTTCACCTGAATCAGCTTCGTGTTGTGCAGGTCTGTCAAGGATCTACCGTGATCTACCTGTCTAGTGTCAGCCGACCCAAGAATTCGAGTTTAGAGAAACCGAGCTGAGCTGAAGGATGCGATCCACGTACATAGTGCTGGAAGAGCGGGAAAGCAGCATGTGATACACATGCACACGAGTAAATTGAATAAAAAATACATATGTAAATATATATATATATATTAATATATAAATATGTAACTAACTAACTAACTAACTAACCAACTAACTAACTAACTAACTAACTAACTAAATGAATAACTCAATAAATAAATAAATAAACAAATAAAAAATATATATATTTATATAGATAGATAGGTAGATAGATAGATAGATAGATAGATATGTATATGCATGTATATATGCATATTTTCCATTTCCAAGCATTCAGAGGAGTTCGCGGCCTAATTAAATTGCAAACGAAACCTCTGACTGCCGGTACGCACTAGCCGATGTCAGACACAAGCTGAGAAATCTGGCACGTCAGGGTTTGGGCAGGGAAGGCAAACCGCCGGAGACCCGGCCAGCTGCACAGCAGCACGTAAAAACCGTAAGCGGTTAAACCACCTTCTGCCACAAAATCAAGCTAACTACTTCGCTCAGCGTGGTCATTGTGACTCCGCGCTTCCTCGTAAACGACGGCGAAGGGGAAAACACATACCATAGTGCTACCCCTCAGGCATCATGCAAGCTAGGACATTGGGCTCTTGCGCGCGGTGTGGCAAGCATGAGGCGCCGTGGCGATTGGCTTCCACAGCGCAGGACTTTACAATGCAAAGATTTAGACTCGGAAAAAGAGATGCTTTGTTTTCCGTAATTAGTCGGCGATCAAAGCACCAAACAAACTACACTACCAAGCCCCGTCCGGTCCCGCACAGTGAATAGTGTATGCGAGATGAGGGGAAAGGAAATCCGCACCATAACGGCGAAAGCGTCAGTGTTTACCACCAAAGAGCAGTGCGGTAATTCAAGCTCCACACTGCGATATCAATCAGGGACAGCGCTCACTCAACATTGTTGTCTTGCGACGACGAGTCCAACGCACTTGGGTCGTTGACCACGGCTCCACGTCGGGCTAGCCTTCCCGTCGCCACAAGGGCCGGCCCGGCTTCAACATGGCGGCATTGCAGGGCCGCCAGATGCTGCCAATTCCGGTGGCGGCCCTCAACTTGCGCCATAACAGTGAGGTCAGGGCAGAAGTGTCTTCCGGTAGTGTGGCGACCAGGCTCTCCGGTACCTCTTGCAGGGGCAGACACAGCCTCACAGGTTGGTAGACAATGCTACTCGTCAGGCGCCATCCCTGTGGCCACAAGTGCTTCAAGATATGAAGATGAACGTCATCACCGAAGTTGCCCGCCCACATGTTTATGGAGCACAGTACACTGCCAGAGCATGTCATGAAGGCGAAGTTCTTGTCCGGCGAAAAGCAGTCCATGTTGACGAAGCGTGTGATGTAGGCCTGATTGTCCTGCAGCGTAGGCGACGTTCTTGCCAGACGCATTGCCCTCCATCTTGCTAGAGCTCACGGGCGTACCACCTTCTGCAGAGCGGCCGTTGCATGCAGTACATGGGGCCTTCAAGATACCCGCTGCTGGGTCACTTGGGCCTTATATATGGTATACATACATATATATATATACTTATTAGTATACACATATATGCATATATATATACACATATATATATATCTATGTGTCTGCATGTATATGCATATATATATATATGCCTTATTCCTGCATGGAACAACATGCATAGGTAGATGCGTACCTGCGCAGATACGCAAAACCATTGTGTTGACTGCAGCAATGTAGTCTAACTATCCCAAACTGTTGTTAAATAGAGTCTTGGGGGGGTCTACACCGACGTTTTCATTAATTAAACATTTCCGGTTTGCTTAATGATGTTACGGGTATGGGCAGGGGTCAGGCAAATGGAGCCGAGGATGCTCAACAGTGGAATTTTCCATTTAGGTTTCTGGGGTTGGAACACTCCGGATGTATAATTCTGAATATCCCCACCATCACGATCACCATTAGGATAATCATCATCGCGTCATCATCATCCTCATCATCGTCATCGTTATCATCATCGTCATCATCACATCACCATCGGATGGTGGCTCTTATGTTCATGCTGATCCTTTTGTCATTATCACTACTAGATCTTACAGCTGGTTACATGAATACCGCTTGTTTGGTGAGGGCTCCACATACACTACCACCCTCGCCCCCTACAGTTCTCCCAGTACTCAGTACTGCATGTGTGTATAAGCAAGCCGCTGTCAGCAAGGCCGAATCCACAGCAAGATTCAAGGCGGGTGGGAAGCAGGGGTTAGGGTTCGAGGTTGAGGAAACAGCTGCAGTCGAAGGAAGTACTAGCCCATATTCGAGTTGCAAGAAAGATGATGCCGACCATGCAAGACTGAGTGGTCACTTTGATATGTTTCTGAATCTCGGCAGCACCGGACTGCCACTTGCAAACCGCGCGGACGGCATGAACAGTTGGGCAGCTTTACTGGTCACACTTTCGTCAAACAAACTGGGTCAGTTGAAAGCAAGACCGCATTCTACTGCCTCTGGAAGTTCCCCGTCGGCCTTAAAGGTCCTGAGCTCGAGTCGTGTTACCAAAATTTAACATTTCAGGGCAGCAGGGGACCAAGGCATGACCAAGGCTAGCTGCTCACAGTCTCTGATGTGGAGGCCAACGAAAGTGGTGGATAGAAGTGCCAACCAGATTCCGAGATCAAAGACGCAATCCCTTACATGGCTTGGGTGCTTGTTTTCAGAATGTCCCAGGAGACCGGCCGGTTTGCCGAGATCTACACAGGCAGGTTCACCCCAAAGGAACAGCTTTGCGACATTTTGCATCTCCTGCAAGGTATACAGCGGTCCCAGGAGATGGCGATGCTGCGCAGCCTTGATGCAGCTTGGATGGCCAGCTTAAGCGGTGCCATGCCAGACTAGCAATAGATTGACAAAATGTCTCTGAAGTATATATATATATATTATGGTATACATACACATGTGCCTGCACACAGTATCACACGCTTACGTACAGTACACTCTCTTTCTCGCTGTCGCTATCGCTCTCGCTCGCTTTTCGCTTTTTGTTTTTTCTCTCTCGCTCTCTCTCTCTTTCTGTCTGTCCTCTCTCGCTCTCACACGCACGCCCACCCACCCACCCATGCATGCATGCGGCTGCATGCGGGTATCAAAACTGGTATCAAAGCGACCGCAGCACAGAGCTGCCACATTGTGCACAACAGAAACTCTGCGCAGGCCATCCGCGAGCAGTTCCCGCAGGGGGCCACCAGAGAGATTCTCTTCGGTGACGCAGCCAGCAAGAAGTCTAACAGTTGATGGATGCTGCTGCCGCCCTGCTGGTTTGCATTGTAAAGCCGAGGCGTCTTGCGCCGTGCCGCAATGTCGAGTTCTCAGCTAAGCAGCGCACTCTACGACTTCGCCTTGCGACTGCAGGCGCGCAGGGAGGCAGAGTCAGACAGCGAGTCGGATCAAGGGATTGCCCACTCGAAGAATTTCCGCTGCTAAAAAGGGGGAGTGATTCGAGTCTAGGGTCTTTCATCGCTAGTTGGGCATTTTTCTGTCCACATGCTGGAAACATTCGCGGCAAGACATGTTGCCTGGCCATAGAAGAATCGGGCCAAAAGCAAGTCTGGTGGATGGATGTATCGGGTCTGAGCTGCTTGCTGTGTTTCTGTGCAGCTCTGCGCGCGCAGCACCATGATATAGAAATTGGGTCTGACCGGACAGACTGCTCGGGCCAAATCCCGGGAGAATGCCAGTGGTCAGACAGAGCTGTAGCCAAGGAGATCCAAGGAGTTCATGTTTCGAGGAAGTGCGATGCGTTGCACCGTTCCATTGCATGCTTGTCGGCAGGCGAAGGAACCAGCGCAAGCTGAGGCTGACATCATTGCCATGTTTCTCAGGTAGTTCCTTTGGCTTGTCACGCATGTTCCGCATGCCACAGAGTCTCTCTGTTGCGCAGGGACTCCGTGTAGATGGACTTTATAGACTTTGACTGCAGAAGCGCGCGACTGGCCAGCGAAGCAGGTTGGCAAAGTCAACATCCTCAGCGAGCTCTGGGCCCTGGACGAAGGTCGATGTATAGTCAGCGCCAGGCGGGAGTGGACACCGGGAACTCATAATCAGGATTGCACAAGGCAATACTTGAAGTTGCCCATGACAAGGCGTCCCGGAGAGGGTGGTCGCCGGCCATGGGTCAATGCTGATGCAGCAGCTTGACTAGCCCAATTCGTCTTTTCCTTTCTTGCTCGCAACGAGTGCAAGTACCCCTCAATTACTGATTATCTGTGATCTCATCATGGCGTCTTCCACGCAGCTGTCTCAATTGCGAAGTGTAAACGGTGAGCCATCTCAATGCCACTACCAATACTTGGCAACTTCTATTGCCATGAACGATCATGGAGGTTTATTCCACCAGAAGAGCCTTGGTCGTGATGCCTCAGTGCGCAGATGAAGGCGCTACAACAAACATCGAAGATGTCAGAAAATGCCACGTGCGCGGACAGCCAGTCACGGGTGCTCTCCCACGGCGGTACCACGAAACAGACAAAGCATATGCACCATTATGCACCTATTTATGCCGGCACAAAACCAAGGGTGCAAGCAGCAACGACAACAACCCGTCCCTTGCTCTCCGCCGCGGCTGAGGCAGGATGGACAGACAGGAACATCGAAAATTGCACGCAGGATGAACACTCGCGGTAGGAGCAGGCAAGGCGATACTCTCCTAATAGAAAGATGCCGCCTCATGCGGTGACCTTCTATGTTTCCTTAAATAATGCTGGAGCTTCGTAGCAGAAAGACTCTGATATGGAGTCAGCTTGATGTGTGCTCGCGAGAGTTGAATCACGAAAGCACGAAGACGAAGCAAGGAGCGAAGGGTGCAGAGCTCCACTACATGATAGTCACGGCAGACGAGTTGAGATCAAGTTTCAGATAAGGACATCCTTCTGGACGAGCAGGTGGCTGCACTGCGCACGACCTTGGCCGAGACGCCCGGCCGAATCGTAACAATCCGACAGCATGGAGCAATTCGGAGGCATTGCATTGCGCGTGAACAGATGACATGCCATGCGAGAGCAAAAGGGAAGTGGACGTGACATCAGGAGTGCATGGACATGAGTATGCTCCTAGAGTCTCCTGGATTAGTCCAAGGTGCGCCAAGCGTCCTCTATTTGCGCATGTCGCCCCAGAGATCTTGGCGCGGCCAACTTTTCTTGCTTTGGTGCGCGTGTTTGATGCCGCTAGAAGCAATGCCAGGATTCGGTAAGATTGGGAGTAAAGAAATTTTGAAACTCAGCTCTGCCAATCCACACCAGTGATGCAAGACATAAGCGCGCTACACACAAGACTGTCTGCTTCTGGTAGCTGCACATCCAAGGTTTTCCAGCCATCTGAGGGCGAGTCAAGCACATGCGGTGCAGAGCTCAGAGGCTTGGGCGCTTGGATGTGCCAAGCTTTGGTTTGCTGCAAGGGATGTGTGGAAAATCAAGGGAATGTGCCGCTTGGACCTAGGTCCCTACAGCCCAACAGAGTTTGCTGCGATTGATGACTTTCTGGAGCAAGTGACGCGGACATCAGTTATGCGAGACTTGGCGTCATAGCACACTCGTAAAAGGGACATGGAATTCAGGCAGTCCTGTTTGTCATACCCTGCTGGAGACATCCTGCAAGGCTTCATGCCTACTATTCAAGATCTGACACTCACATCGGCTAAGGTCGTGCATTCCGGCACATCACGAAAACACTGCCTGTGTTGCTGACGCGGCCGTGGAAGGACACTGTGTTCATCTGGATTTGTGCAAGGCATTCCTACAGAGGCACGAGCGAGCCGTAACGTGCTTCTGTAGAATGTGGCACTGGATGTGCAGGAAGTCTTGTTCAAGCTATGGTTTCAACGAAGGGATGGCAAGCCTTGCGTATTCGAGCATGTTTTCCTTGGCAGCTTTTTCGCAACTGGGGGCCCAAGGCTTCTCCTGCTTCTTGGGGTTCTGTGCAGTCAGTATACCGTTGAATAACGATCAGCCCAGTGGCGTGCGAGCAGATGACAAGCACAATGATAGGTGGTCACAGTTTGCATCCAACACGGTGGCTTCGAGGAAAACTGTGCAGCAATCGTGTGGCTGAGGTAATTTGACCGAGGACATCTCTGGTCAACCTGTAGCGGGTGGCTTCCACTGTTGGCTTAAGTTCTACCTTGAAGAGGTCCGGTTTGTCCAAACCCAAGCATCATCAGCCTGAGCCCTGGAGCCTGGAAAGGTCAGGGGCACAGCACGATACCTGGGATATATCTACAACAATGCTGAAGCGGGTCTGATGAATAGTCGGCCCCTTGTCCTTCAGCCCTGCTCCTTGCTCAACCAATCTTCGCCAGGAGTAGCCATGAGTGCAATTGTCTTCCGATCTTGGACTGAGGTTCGTTTCTGGGAAGTTTGTGTGGGATTATTCTGGCTACAAGCTCGTCAAAGACCAGGGTGGGTTCTTCATCGGCACCTCTCCGGAATGGCAGCTCGCAACTGGTACAGCAGCATACTTCGAGACTTCAACGCCGAACTTTGCGCGGCAGAATGGCTGGGTTCCTTGGACCAATGCTTATGCCTACAACGAGGGATACACGAAAGAGACGACGCATGACGGCGAGCGCTACCGTCACGTTCTCTGTCGTGCGGGTAGCTCGGGCTCAGCCACAGATGACTTGGTAGAGGACAGTGTCCAGGCTGCAGAAGGCGAGGACCTGGCAGTTGGCAGTTGGTAAACGATGAGTGTGTCTGAGGTGGCTTTCTCATCACTTCCTATTCAATCTATCTGGGACCTGCCTTTCTCGACGATTCTTCTGGCCCAGACCACATCTGCACGAGCCCATCACCCAGCCACCTATTCCCACACTGTCCTTCGTGGTGCGCCCTCTACTCTCTCCGTGCTTCTTCCGCGGTGGAAGTTGTTGAAAAATTCGCTTAGGTGTGGAGTTGGCAGAATCACTGCCACGCTGGCTGGTGGAGGAGAGCGATTGTCATCACTGCTGCATGGTGCCAAACAAGACAGGAAGAAGCACCAGGGTAATTAGAGCAAAGCCGGCGATGGCTGACAGAAGCCAGGATGGAATCGTTGTCCACCCGGAGGATGCCTTCAGTCAGGCTGGCAGTGTCGAGTCTGCGGCTGAATATCGCGTGCGCTGCTGCATTCACAGCCCCCTCCTCCGCCTCCATTATTATGCTCTTGTCCTCCCTCATACGCTTCATTCCACTCCTCCTCCTGCTCCTCCCATTGTCCTGTACATCCTCCTTCTGCTCGTGCGCGTCGTCGTCAGTAGCAGCAATTCATTGCCATGTCGGCATCATCACTGCACCACCATCGTCAACACAGTCAGGGGCAGCCGCTGTGCAGCGGCCACTACTGCTTCCAGTCCTTGTCAGGAGTGTGTCCGCTTCTGCCTGGCTCGGGGCTGCCGATCCGTCCGGGAGTCTTTGTCCATGCTGCGTGAGGCACGGGATAGCTGCAGAATCACTCTCATCGAAACGACAACGCCGTCATTGCTGTCTTCGGAGGCCTTGGTCTTCGACCTGGAAGACGCCATCGCGGCGGCAAAGACCCCGGGCGACATGGCAAAGTGTGATGTCCGGCGAGGGAAGTCTGAGTCTGGCGGGGTCGATGCATGCTTTCACCTGCTCGGGGTATGTGCCCGGCTTACGTTCCGACGTTGACACAACATTCTCAGGTTATCCCAGGATCACTGAGCTGGTGGAGGACACCCTTGAGGCTTGAAACCAAGACCCCCTATCTTTCCTGAGTCTATATGTTCTGCATCGCACGCAGGTCGTGCCCACCTTGCTGGCTTACGCCGAGGTGCATCTGCATGGGTCTGCTTGTGGCATGTGCTTGCTGCCGCACTGTCAGCAAATAAACCAACAATGCAAGATTCTGTAGGTCTTGCCTGCACGAAGAAGCTTGCCTTCACTCTTCGTAGAGCACCTGAAATCATCTGAAGTCCGCTCTCTCCCCCGTGTGGCAGGAGCCGGGTCCTATGAGTGAGAAGCTCCCCGCACTCCTAGCAGAGCTGCGCGGGCAGGGCCGCAGAGGCCGAGTCGCGCCAAGCATTCAGCTGCTAAGATAGGTCCGGTTTGGTGCGCGAACTCGAATCCATCGGCTACGTCATGACCGTCATGAGTTCAGCAGCGCTGGAGAGGACCCCGCCTCCACCGCCCGCTGCGCCTGCTGCTGACCGGAAGAGCCGAGGGCGCCCCAATCGCCGAGCTCCTGCAGCTGCTCGAGCTGGCGCAGAAAGAAGGTCTGTCCACTCGAAGCGAATCAGAGAGGGGGTGAGTTGCTTCGATAGAACCAACCCGTCAGGTGGAGATGAAGCAGGAGTGAGGTGGGCAGATCGAGTTGCCTTGATTCGCCAGATCTTTTCCAGCCCACCGTTTTCGCACGTGCTAAATGCGGGAGCAGTGGCATTTGTCAACTAGGCAGGGAGCGGCAGCGAGCGTTTGCAAAAAATGTGAACGCGACTCCGCCAATGCGAAGTGTTAGCTCTCACACATGCCATGCTAAGTGCTCGAGAGAATTGAGTCGGGGCCAGGATGTTGATTTTCGGGGGCTGATGCACCTGGGGACTCAAGTGAGATGTGTCCCGCAGCAACGTAGCTGCCACGTGCTCCCGCGTGGTCATCTCGAAAAGTTCTTGCAGACAATGCCGAAGTGTTCTGTAATCGCTGCATTGGGTTGACGAAATGTGGCTCCGCACGATTCAGGGAGACTGTTGACTGGAGGGCAGGCATAGATACGTGCAGTTACGTGCAGTTACTATGTTGCTATTCATCTGGTGCTCGTGGTCGTAAAGCATGTGGAACGGAAGGACTAGGTCTCAGGTAAAAGAAGTCCAACGTTGCAGCAAACAAAAGGTCTTAAACCGAAAAAATGAATGAACACTAATATTGTCCTGGATGGTTAGTCGCTGTCGGTATGGTTCCCGACTGTGTAAAGTGCAGATCATGGTTGGGATCGTGCAATCGGCAGAAACAAAAGAGTAGCGCCCCCTTGATCTCCCTTGTCTTGGGAGTTCCAGAGGAAATCGGATGTAGCAATGTGGATTCCTTCACATTTGGCTCCGAAGTTCCGAAGGGTCGGTTCTTTCAAGTCAACAGTTTCCTTTTAACACGTACGTGTCGAGACCGAGATCAACACTGAACTAAGTTTCATTTTTCGCTGATGGCCAAGCTTGTCTATAGGTTTCATGCGCGGCAGAGGCGCGCAACCTCCAGGTTAGCAGCGGTCTAACCTTGCACGGCGCCGGCGTGCTTCGGTATCACTTGACGGTGCAGGTGAACTGCCTCGAACATCATGTGACTTTACGTTTGTGTAGGACATTACTAAACGTGCTGCAGTAAGACTCGACACCTTCGACGACTAGCATGGTGATCATTGTGATTCTAATGTGGGAGTATTCGCGCTAGACATAGATACTAGGCTTTTAGCGTCACCAATCGTTTCAGCATAATGGCATAGGCTGACCAAGTCGTGTCAACTCCTCCTCCTGTTCATCTACGCCACATACTAGTATGTGCTTGTCACGACATTGGAATGTAAGGGGCACAAACCTTGCCAAAGCCTCCAAGGTCATTCGTGGACAGAGCTAGCCCTTGGACGTCAAGATGCACAGGCTAAACAGCAACCGCTTTCTGAAAATGCGCTGAGTCGGCATGATAGTCATCATCTTATTCTATTTCGATTCGCAACGTCTGGTTCGGACGCCTTGGCTTGAGACACTGTGCGTTTAATGTTATGCACAGTCTGCAATCATCGCAATCTTCGCCAGCACTTCTGACCAAGACGCTCAGTCGTTGCCAACAGCATGATACTCTTCGGCGTCAGCATTGCCACTGCATGGTCGCAAGTATCAGCATCCAGCCATCATCACCAGCTCAGGACCAGCATCGGACCGTCACCGATTCCAAACTTATTACAACCACCATCATCTTCAGCATCATCCTTCTCATCATCCTTGTCGTCCTCATCCTCGTCTTCAACATGAGCACCATCCTTCTTACAATTAGCGCAAGAGTTACAGTCACGAGCATGCCCATTAGCCATAGTCAGTATACATGCAAGCCCAATGATGTGATCCGGTCACAGTCGTGGGATAGCCTGCTGTCAGCGGGCCTGGAATCTCTTCTAGCTTTGCAGTTGAGATTTGCCTGACACTTGTCAGGGTCTTGAAGAAGGCGACAGGGGTGAAAAAAGAGAGACCGGAATGATGTGGGATGTGGGTTCAGTACATGGTATTTAGGGTGCCTGGAAGCTTTCACACGAGCCTTTTGCCGCGCATGAAAATCTGGTTCAGTCCCAACGTGGTGGGCTTGAGCGATTCTTTTTCTTCTGAAGCTCAGCTGGATATGTGAATCGACTTTCTGAGGCAGTTAAGGCATTTCGGTCTGAGCCTCCAAACCAACCCCAGCAGGGACTTTATGTCGCAGGGGCGATTGCTTGAACATCGTTCTTCATTACGTCGGGTACCGGAGCTTAATTGCTCTCTTGTCTGCAGTTACGCGCGCCCAGCCACGATGGGAAGTCTATTGAGACCTGTATTCGGATTCGAAAACTCCGAGCAGAGAGCTCTTGGTCAGCTCCAGCCTCATCAGGGCCGCGCTTTACACTTGTTCCCCAGAGGCTTTCATCGAAAAAGAACCTGCCAGGCATCGAGGAGGCCCGACAACTGCAGGCGGAAGCAGAGCGCACAGCCAAGCTGGCGCAGCGGGAGCCTGTGCACTCGCTTTGATGGCTTGTCTGTGTCTGGAGGGCAGCTCGAAATCAGGATGTCTTCGTAAACTATATCTAGTGCAACAGTAGATTCAATAGCCGGAAATTTTAACAAGGATCGTAGAGCAACCGTAGTTAGAAATTCAGATGCAGCCCCCAGCATTGAGAACTCTACAGTACGTCCGATGCGACTTGTAGGTTGCAGCAGCAGTAGAGTAGATGGTGGTTTCTGTTTTACGTTTTACAGCTGCCTCAGGACCTAGTTCTTCTTCCAAGCCCTGGATGTGTAGCGTTGACGTTTCAGAACCAATTTGATGCGGTTTCCGAATTGTCAGACCTCCCTTGAGCATTCACACACAAGACATCTTACATTCCGGCTGTGATGCCCAAGCCGTGAGCATCGACACTTTCGAGCGAAGCTTGTGGAAGTAAAGCCTGAAGCCATGCATCCTAAACCCTCGACGCATGAACACCTTGAACTCTCAAGCCCGCTGCAGACCATCAGGACGCGCGGGAGGCCCGGCAAGAACGAGACAAGGCCATCCAGCAGCGGAAGGAAGCCGAGGCCGGCTAAACAAAAGGAGGCAGAAGGGATCGAGCCAAATCAAGGACGGAAATCAACATGAATCACTAAACCTATAAGCTGAGATAGAGTCATAATCGACAATACTATCGGTAGTGTTGCAGTACGGACAGTATCTAGAATGCGAGTATCGGGTGACAGCAACGAGAACAGCGGCAATGAAGAAGTACTGACTCACATGCATGCACCCTTTAGCCCCACAGATGTGTGCAGTGAGCGCCGATACGTACAATAGACGGACGGAGTTGTCGCATTTATCGGGAGCTTTGGCTTTTTTCGCATGCAGGAAGCGAAGCGCGTAGCCGAGGCTGCGGGAAGCACTTGCATGTCACCTCGTTTTGAATTCGCTTTCCCTGACTTTGAGAAATTTTCGAGTCTGCTTGTTGGCTCTGCAGAATGCATACTCAGCTCCTCTTCGTGAGTTGTCGGTGAAAGTTAGTCCAGACACTGCTTCCCGTCATGATGTACCAGCTTGGGGTGCTTGCTAGGAAGAGCGCGATACAGCGCGAAAAGCTCAAGAAGATGCAGAAGCTTCCGAAGCTTACGCTGGGTTCTTGGCAGTGCTTGGCTGCTGTTGTGCAGGTCTTGTGCAAGCCGCACATAGCACAGAGACTGAGCTCAATGCATGACATTCAGGCCAAGCAACAAGCAGATGTCTTCCAACAGGTTGGTATCGCGATTCACTGAGCTGCAGCTTCGGCTGGTTGTTGCCGTCCTGCGGCCAGGCGAGGATAAAAGCAGAGATGAGGCAAAGGAAGGCCGAAGAGCAGGCACGGAGTATTCGGGCATGTGGCAGCACCCCAGACCCGTTTTGAAATCAGAAGATCCTGTGAGAGATCTCGCAACATCCGTTAGTTTCAGTTGTTTGTTCAAACTCTTGGAGGTCAGGAAAAAGCAGAGGAAAGTTCAGAGTTTGCAACGTATGCTCGCAGAAATTGGTGCGAGGCTCAGCAATTCGGGGTGCAAGCTTTCGAAGTGCTTCCACACAGTTTCGCTGTCTGCTGCTGGTGTTTGACGAAGCTTTGGCAAAAGGAGCTGAGAGCGACAGCGATGCACCTCCCGATGAAAGAGCACCTGCCTTTTTCGTGAATGAGGATGGAACGAAGGCGCTGGCCACTTTGCATGACGCTGACAGGCTTGTAGTTTAAGAGGCATGCCAAGTTGTTGCAGTTGGTGCAGGGTTGCCGATGTCATCAATGCAGGTGCCACGACCGAGGACAAGAAAAGAGCGGATGGGCCTGGAGCTGAGGGCCTCAAAGAGGAGCTAAGGGCCTCGTGCACGAGGTGTCAAGTAAGGGCTTTTGGTTTATAGGCCCAGGTCAAATAAAACCTTACACTGTCCTACACTCTCCGAGCCGGTCGAGGCATGGCCTTCCGGGAGGCCGAATCTGCTCGCTACGAGCTGCGGCTGGGCATGGCTGGGGTCCCTGTTCTGCTATGCCGCTATGTCTTGCTCCTGTCAAGGTTTGGCTTTTGGGGCTGCTTTCGGGTTTATTGCATCCGTTCTCTGCTTGACGTTGCTAGCTCATCATCCCATGGCCCTGATCTTGCTTAGTACCGGTGTTTTGTTCGGCTCAAGTTACGTTCTCCGCCCATATTGAAGCGCGGCCAAAGGCTGCCTAGAGCCGGAAGTACCCGTACTTGTACTCGCCCCTGAGCTTCCGAGCCGGAATTGCCGTGTGCAAGAAGGCTTTAAGCAGTCCTTTTCGGGTACTTCCGCAACAGTTGTGAGCTCTCCTTGAGCCCAGTCGCTGATTGCCAGGCTCTCGGACCTCTGCGCTCTCGCTCGCAGTGCTTTGACATCTTGGAAGTTGCTTCAGGTCCGAGTGCCTGGACTGCCTGGACTTTGTCGCCATGGCGGCGACCTGGCCAAGAGTTTTGTATGAAGACGTTGCTACCGAGGATCTCTCATAAGAGTCTTGGTAAGAGCGAGGTGACCTTCGTGAGTTTGCTCCTCCTTTTCCTGGTTGAAGGGCTGGGGCTGAAATTCTCTGACAAGCAGGACAGCAGCTGGATGTAGCTGCATGTTGCGCTGGCGGGATGTTGCTTTGACGAGTCAGCACACCCGCCTAGCCTGGTACAATCTGCACTTAGGGCACCCTCCCACTCAAGTGTCGTTCGCGAGTAAAGGCGACGGGTAGACGCAACCTTTCTCCGCTCCTTCTGCCCTGCCGCGAGGACTTCGACTACGACCATTTGCAAAGGAGTTTCTTTACTGCACTTTGACGATGCACCGTCGGTTTGGATGCAGCTGAAAAACTTGTGTTTTGCGATTGTGCAAGGCATTGTGCGTATCGAAACGGTCGGAGCAAGCTTCGACTGGTGCGGCGCTTGAGAGCTTCCGGCTCAACCCCAGGACTGGCACGGTGTGTGTGTGTGTGTGTCTGTGTGCATTACAAGGTTATGTGCAGGTATCAAGCGGTATCCATGCACAAACACCTAACTAAGATTATAATGCAAAGCAAACTAGGTCCAGGTTGTGATTTGGAGATGGCGGTACCAGCGCCGCGACTGGTAGTGCTTGAGCATTGTTCGCGCTTCTGCAGCTCCGAGGTTTCGGCCCTTCAACCCAAGAGACGGCCTCGTAAGCCTTGGAAGCGGTTTCATCGCAGCCGCCCTGGGGCCTTGGGGGCTTTTAGAGCTGAGCTTGTTTTGCCCTTCTGCGACGTACCGCGACGAGGTCCAAACGGAGCCGTACATCCTGATCGCTACGAACCAGCACGTGGCACGGTGGCACTGGAGCTTGTGGACTGCGTGTTTCGGAGATTGGCGTTTCTGAGCCGCCATGCTAGGTCATTAATGATGCCTTGCGAGTGCAGATCCAGCTGCTACTTCACAGCCAGCGCCCCTGACGCCTCCGGCATGAGCTGTTCTTCTTTCATGCCTCATGCTGCTCCGGAAGCAGGTCAGGCGAAGTGGGACGTCAACATCGTGTCCGCATGCTGCAGCCCCGGTCAACTCCAACTCCAGACATAGACCAACACTTCGAGCTCTTTTTGTTTTCGGATCCGAGGTCCCAAGTTTGATCTCGCTCTGCTCACCCTCAAGTCCGACAAGGCGGAAGCACCGGCCGCGCATCTTGCAACAATTCTATTGCATGGAGCTCCGCAAGCTCGAACTGGGCCTGTCATGGAGGGCTACTTTCGGAGGAAGTAGGACCAAGAGTAGTAGGAGTAGGAGTGGGAGGAGCAGTAGTGGTGGTGGAGTAGTAGCGGTAGCCAAGCAGTAGCAGGAGCAGTAGGAGGTAGGGAAGGTAGGAGTAGGAGTAAAAGGAGGAGGAGGAGTAGTTTAGTTGGAGTAGGATTGGGAGTAGTAGTAGTAGTAGTAGGAGGTAGAAGTAAGTAGAAGTAAGTAGTAGTTTGTAGTACTTAGTAGTACTTAGTAGTAGTAGTAGTAGTAGTAGTAAGTAGTAGTAGTAATTAGTAGTAGTAGTAGTAGTAGTAGCAGCAGCAGCAGCAGCAGCAGAAGCAGAAGCAGAAGCAGAAGCAGAAGCAGTAGGAAGAGGCACCCCCTACCAACTGAACCACCTTCCCAGCACGTCCTTTTTGGCTTGGTACCATTGCCGGGTTCGCGGGCTCCTTCACCACAAGGTCCCGGCAACATTGTGTAAGGTGCCCCCTCCCCCACCCCCTTCACCTTTGGTCCCCCCTCCTCCCACCTCAAGGTCCATCATGGTCCATCTGTTTAAGCAACATAACAACTTGCGCTTTTGTGCTTACGTGGCCGAGGGCGTCTACGTAGCAGGTTTCACATCTGACCCTTCAGTACTGTCGACAGGGAAAGTCGATGCGTTCCAATCAAATTGAAGTCACGCGTCTAACCGGGGATGCACTTTAGCTAAAGTCAGCGTGATTGTCGCCCAAGAGGGGTTTCGATATCTAGAGGCTCCGGAAAGTGGACTGCTTCTTCTTGTGGCGCAGTAAACAAGAGCGGGGAAGCATTTTACCGGGCAGCCTTTAGTTGCATCAGCTCTCATAGATTCCACGCCACAAGTGAGGATTTTGCCTGCCCAGTTTGCGAAATCGAACGTCTACAGTGGGAGCGGTGGGCTTGAGATGACGCTGAGCTTTGTTTTGAGCGAGTGCTTGGAAATTCATGGAGAAGCCTCGGATTTCGTTCTCCGTTACAGGCTGATCCAGATCAGTGATTTTGGCTCGTGAGAGATGAAAAAATGCTCACAGAAGCACCAATCATTAGACGTTCTGTCGCGAACCTCGTCGAGCAATGCAAATCATGGGGAGTGGTGACCAGTCCAGACAAGTCAAGTCTCGAGTTGAGGGCAGCGCTTCATGTTGCCATGTGCCAGTCGACAACGCAAGCCAAGGCCGTGTCGAACGCAGTTTTTTCCACTTGGGGTTGTGGTTAGGAAAGCAATGTAATTCTGAGTGGATCTTGGTGTCAAATTTCGAGGCGTTCCACCTCAACAATTTCGGATGTTGCATTTTTTTCTTCCGCCGCCCACCCCCTTCTCGAGCGCTAGGACGAGCGGCCAGCATGACCGCGGGACTCTGCAGGAAAGAGGGGGGGGGGTCCCTAAGCCCAAAAAGATCAGCTCAAAATACGTTGGCAAAACAAACACAAAGCTCTGAGCTTTTGCCCCCCCCCCCGTCTAGGGCGATCGGCCAGCATGACCCGCGGGACCCCGCAGGGTAGGAGGGGTCCCTAAGCCGCAATATCCACGACGAAAAAAGAACTTGAAACTTCCCTGAACTTTCCTGCCAAAACCCTTCCACCCCTGAGCCTTGTTTGAACTGCTTGAATGGGATCATATATGAGCATTGATCTAAAGAGCGGCCAGCATGACCCGCGGGACCTTGCAGGGTAGGAGGGTTCCCGAATCCCTAAGTTTCCGGGATATCAGACCAAAATAGGTTGAAACCAAGAAAGACACTGCTGACATAACCCTAAACGCCTATGAATCGAAACTGCCCTCCCAGAAGAATCCTATACAGGATCTGTGTCGTTTTTGGGATAGCAAAAAATTATGCCGACAGGTTATATACACGTCTGAAGTAGTTCTTGCTATTGCAGCTTTTAATGCATGAACGTTCGAGTTTGCAGGCTTCCGCAACTGCCGGTAATCTCCCGCTCGCATGCACGGTGCAGCCTGCTGAGCCGAGTGCTTTCTGTCGGACACGGGCTTGATTGTTTCAAATCGTTCTTCAACCGCGATATTGTGGTGCATTGCAGCGCTGCAGGCATGCACAACTGCAGACCAAACCTTCAAACACCCTATGGCCTTCAGACACTCTATGGCGTCTCAGCATTTTGTCGTGAATATGCACATTCCGAAAATGCAGTCATGCAGCACATGCGGTTGAAGTTTTCTTTGGAAGTGCCACAGAGCAGGCATGGCCAAGCGCTCTTGCTTTCCCGGCTTGGACAAGATGGTCCCCCGGACACTTGAAGCCAAGCGAAACACATGCGCAGATGAGACGCCGGAGAAACTTTGCAGCATCATTTCAGGATGCTGAGTGATCTGACGTACGAGAAATTAATTGCTTGCCGCCAGATGTTTCTCACTGGGCAAGGAAACCCGGCAGGCGTGACACATGAGCTGTCGACTACTGGTCAGGTCTGTGCTGGTTAGTGTCGTTTGGACTGCAAGCCTTCCCAGCGATATGCGGCGGGTGGAGTATGTTATTCCTTGCACTCGAGCCATGATCCAACTCAAAACTGGGTGCTCTCTTCGTATTTTGATGAAGGCTGACGGCATGCTTGGTGCCATAAAGGCTACAAGTACGTGGTCGTCAAAAAATACTTGGCTGACAAAGACATTTGTTACTGCCATGAAGGCCATGACTGTGTGTCTAAACGCACATCTACCGCCGAAAAGCTTCCCACCAAGATGCTCCGCCAAAAGACGTGGGTCTGAAGAACAATCTCTGGAGGTGTTGCGCCGCGGTCGGAGATTTCCGTGGCATGCACCAGAATCGAAAAGGTACGGGCGAGAGGTCCCGTTCACTTCTCGTTCCTTGCAAGCAGAAAGTTTCGCTGATTGCTGCTTTCTGCTGGGTTCGAAGAATAACACGAGTCGCTACGTGAAACGCTGCTTGCGTGTTGCTGCCCCACATGTACCACTGTACTCATGTAATGCTGTGCTTTAAGATTAAAACTCGGTACGTCCGCTTGGCTGTGCCTCGTGCGAAGAAGATTTAAAGATCAACGCTCGGTACGTGAGTCCTTCACTCTTTCGTTGCTGCCGCATCTACGTTTCAAGATCTAAGCTCGGTATCGGTGGACTTGTGTAGGAGTTTCGCTGTTTCTTGTGGCCCCACATGTACTTTTCAAGATCAAAACTCGGTACGTCGGCTTGGTTGCGCCTTGTGCGAAGGAGACGTCAAGCTCAATGCTCTGCCCCAAGCATGTTTCAATTCNNATTCCAAGCTCGTATCGGTGTACTTGCACGCAATCGTTTCGCTGTTTCTTGTGGCCCCACATGTACTTTTCAAGATCAAAACTCGGTACGTCGGCTTGGCTGCGCCTCGTGCGAAGGAGACGTCAAGCTCAACGCTCTGCCCCAAGCATGTTTCAATTCCAAGCTCGTATCGGTGTACTTGTACGCAATCGTTTCGCTGTTTCTTGCGGCCCCACATGTACTTTTCAAGATCAAAACTCGGTACGTCGGCTTGGCTGCGCCTCGTGCGAAGGAGACGTCAAGCTCAACGCTCTGCCTCAAGCATGTTTCAATTCCAAGCTCGT
>CAJNJA010039364.1:0-28667 GCA_905231915.1 Symbiodinium necroappetens | reverse complement strand
CGCTGTTTCTTGCGGCCCCACATGTAGTTCAAGATCAAAACTCGGTACGTCGGCTTGGCTGTGCCTCTTGCGAAGGCGGAACAAGTTCGCAGAGATCCAGAAGCACGTTGGCAAGGGCTTTGTTCCTGAGGAATGCCCTGCTAAGTGGAGGACCGGGCGGTCCGCGGCGATTCACATGACGGAGCGAGAGCGTGAAGATTTTTGGCACACATCTTCTACTTTGCAGATAGGCCAGTCGTTGACTGTTGGACAGTGCCAGCCGCTCTGCGGATGTAGGCAGCTCTTTGTATAGGTCTAGGTTTCGAAGCTCGAACCTCAGATCTTTTAGGTGTAAGGTCGGCATGGCGGTCCTTTAAACAATGGGTTCAACTTACGCAGAACAAGAAAAATGTCTCACCGTGAAAAGCTTGAAACTCAGGACCACCGTGGAACATGCCGCATGCACATGTCGGTTGTTTCGCGAGCCATCGGCAACCTCGAGGACATGCTGCAAGAGTTAGGCATCATGGATACTGACAAGCGGCTTGTTCCTTCGGAGTGCCCCTGTGCTGCACCGACGAGATAGGGCTCAGCCAGCGGGCTGACCAAGCAGCTCAAGGAGTGGTGGGGAAGAAGCAATCAACTAAAGGCTCGGCAGTTGAGTGCTCATGGTCCCATGTGACAGCGATTTCCTTCATGCCCTTGGGTGCTGACCGCTATCCGTTAGGGGTTGTGGAAGATGCACAAGGATATGAGTACGGCTTGCCCCGATGCTCACGGCGCATCCGAGTGGATCGAGCTCTTCACATTGGTTCGTGTACTTTGTGTGCAAGAGCGTTGCGGTCGTGTGGCTCGTGAAGTTCACAAGATACCGTATGAGCAGAAGTTGGCACTCGTATTAGACTGGAGGAGGGTGCTTCCTCCACCTGAGCAAGACCTGACGCGTGTCTGTCTTCACTGGGGCATTCGCTTGTTCTTCCTTCCAGCGCTTCAAGTCGAACTGGGCCAGCCAGCGCGAGCCTTTCGGCCTCTTCGTATTTCTACGTGCACTTCGTGGATTCACTGACCATGCCCTGTCGCATCCTGTCGCCTTCGATGGCGAAAGCTTCATGGAAGAGGATCGGTTTCACCTCAGGCGAGAAGTGGGACCGGAACAGTCTTCTCGTTGACCGGAGCCAGGAGATCTTTAGCTGTTGGCGCGACAAGCAAGGGTTCCTAAGCCTATTGAAATTCGAACAGAATACCACACACCATACTTTAGCAACTAAAACATGTAATGCGCAATGATACGCCTACGGATGCCTCGTCATCCGTGGCCCTCGCCATCAGACAAAGCCAAGCAAAGCTAAGTGCACTGCCCAGGGTTGCGGTCAGTACTTGCAGTCCAACATGAGGCTTTGCTGGAACTTTGGTGCCAACAAGGCGTTTGATGAGGACCAGTACGATGTTCACAGGATAGGTAATCGTAATGGCTGGAAGGCCAACCCGAAGTTGGAACTGCCACCAGATGAGAATCTCGCGCCCCGTGAGAAAGCTTTGCTCAGTCAGGTGGATGACATCTGGAAGGAGATGAAGACCTGGATGAAAAAGGATGATGACGCCCGGGCCGTGGAGAGCTCTGAGTGGGCCCCCTCATCTCGTGCGGAATGGGATTTGAACTTCCCAGATGATTGTCTGGCATACCTGGAACACTTCTTTCCCGCCGCAGGCGCAGAGGCCTTGGATATTAACCCCGACGCTTTCGAAAAAAATTCTCGGTTTTTCATTAAGCATCTCCAAAACCGAGTGCCGAAGGCACCGTTGTCGGTGCAACTTAGAAATGAAATTATCAGTCCGGGGGTTTTGAAAAGCAAACCCAAGAGGAGAGACTGGCTGCAGGCCTTTGCCAATACAAAGGCAAATGCAGTTTGTACAGGTACTAAAGAAGAGCAAGAAACCTTGAAAACATGTGACTTCCGACTGGCTGCGTTTGAGGGCTCCGCCCATTCCGCGCCTCTTCGTGGGCCCCATGGAGTTCCACGCTAAACGGAAAACCCCCAAGCAAAGGAAAACCAGTACTTTGTGGACCATTATATGATGCCCTAAACCCTAAACCCTAACCCCCAAACCGTAATATGACTTGCGTCTACATGGCGAATCACAAACCACCGCATCAGCGTTTTGTCAGTGCTTCCCGTGCTGCTTGACCTTCGGCGTCTTCAGGAGAGAACAGTGAGTCAAACATGAAGTCACTGCTAGAGCATCCCGTGTCCCAACTTTCCAGTTCCTGGCATACTTTCAGATGCACAAGTTGAATGCCCGGCCGAGTCTCATGCGCGGGGTCCACTCGGTGATTGTAGTGATTTCCATGTGGTTGTTGTTCTAGTTGGCCCCCTGAAACCACGGCGTCTACTGGTGATTCACAAAAAATGCGCGACCTTTACTCGGTTTTCCGTCGATTACTCTGACCCTTGCGTCCTAGGAAGTTTGACTATATTTGCACTGACTTTTCTGACTTACCGAATGCGCGGCGTCTGCTTAGAACGGTGTAACCCAAAGACATTGCACCGACTTTCCGCAGGTAACAGAAATTAGCTAAATTGCCACCAGGACAGGTCGAAGCTGCTCGTAGATGACCCCGTCATTGCTTACGCAGGGACACTTCGCGCGCAATGAGGTCACTACGATACGACACGGGTGTATCTTTGTGTGGGCCAGCGTAAAGCAGAACCATGCTATCATGTTGCAAGCTTAAGGCTTAAGCTTCATGGCACTACACACGTGCTTGCATACAAGCTTTGTCGACTCCGGTTCTTTTTTTGCCCTAACTTTCGTGGCTTTTTCTCGAGCACTTCAACAGCAACCCCCCCGCACCGAGGTCTAGGCTGTAGAGGTGTTGGCGAGCCCCGCCCAGGACAGCTGACGGCTTAGTGTCCTGGAGTCCTGATGCGGTTTCTTCTTTCTGTCTTCCCTGTCGAGTTTGCAACTCCAACCTCTGTCGCAGTCTTGGGACCGGCTCCTTTCCAGCTTTTGCTGCATTCACAGACAGAACACCCGGGTCCCTCAGTTTCTGCCGTTGTCCGTCAGAAACCTAGAAATTGCCATTGCCCAGGACGGATGTCGCAGACGTAGCTGAAAGGAGGGGTGGCCAACCCCAGCGTAGTAGTAGTAGTAGTAGTAGAAGAAGAAGAAGGAGTAGTAGTAGCAGTAGTACTAGTAGTGGTAGTAGTAGTCGTCGTCGTCCCTGCTGCCCCAAAACTTATATCCAAACAGACGCTGGTTTTTGTCGAGGGTTTAAGATACTTCTGAAGGTCTGCTTGTACTTCCTCTTCACCACCTGGCTATCTGTGGGGTGGGTTGGCCGAGCCCGACGAACGGAAAATCGTTTCGACGATGCACAGGAGACTTGGATTTGAATGGAGTAGCAGATTTCGTTATGCCGATGAGGGCTTAGGCCTTGGGTTAACATCGGGAAACACAGGCTTCAAACTCAGGCGTTAGACTCGGGTAAGGAGCGAGATGTAAAAGCGTTGTCTCAGAAACTGACACTTCTGTTGACAAAGTTTAGGCGTCGGCTAAAGTGCTGAAGATAGTTTTCCGCATTGAGATGGGGGCCCAGCCCTGTAGGTGCGGCAAGGAACCATCCAGTGCTTAGGTTAACAGGTTTACCTGAACTCAAAGTATTTTCAATCGTACTTATTGCCATGATCTAAGGTGCATTCCTTAATCAAGGGGGTTGGAGGTTAAAGGTCGGGGGTCAGGGTGTGTTCCTGTTCCAGATGGTTCCAGAATCTGAGGCAACGCAGGCCAATGATGCCTTGCTGAATTGTCGCACGGCATTGAAGGTTTAGGGTTTAGAATCGCGCTGAGTCGAACCCAATTCTAAAGTCAACCCATACATCATTACATGTAGATCCTTTGTTGATTACACCATTTTCTTATTATGGAGCCCACGCCGAACAGATGCAGTCGTTGTAAGGTTTTCCAAGTAAGTAAAGGTGTTAGAACTCAGAGTGCAGATTAAACCTGTAGATAAGCCTGGGAAGCCACTACGGGGAAGACCAAATTGAAGTCGTTCTGGGAGTTCGTTCCTTGGTGCCTTAATGACTGCGTATGTTGAAGCAGTGCAGTACAATTGACGCGACCATGACACGCTGGTGTTGAGTTAGGTTTTGTACTACATGTAGTTCATCCAGGACCTTTGAGCATTCAAGCTGGAATTGGCTCCCCAAGAAGTGCCAGAGAGCCAGTTGCCAACAAGTCAAGCATCAGAAGATTCAATGGGTCGAGAGGGAAAGGGAGCTAAGGGACGGAAGCGCATGAACGCTGCCGGAAGAAAGCCTCGTCCAACGCTTCCTCGAAACCTGCACAGCCCAATAGCCCCCTAAACCCTAAACCCTAAACCCTAAACCCTAATCCTTACCTGAAAAGAGAGGTCCCCGCGGCTAAGGCGAGCAAGTGCGGCTCCTTGCCGCCCAGAAGCGCGTTCTTCGCCGCTTCGGGCGCTTTTGGGGCGCGCTGCAGCGAGGATCCGATTCACGGTCTTTCTTGGGCATTCCTGTAAAAGGATCTACTAACATACATATCTATAGATATGTATGTATATATATATAGAGATATATTCGATATATGTAGATATATTCTATATATACACATATGTAGTTGTATGTAGTTATGCATACTTATAGATACACATATTTGTTTAAGTTGTTTTGTGAGTTTTGGGTGTTGTGGGCTTTGGGCTTTGTATTTTGGAGTTTGGATTTTTAGGGTTAGAGTTAAGGTTCGCTAACTGTAGGACTTGGTAAACCCTGCGAGCATACGAGCCCTCAGCCGCAGAGTAGCCGCACCGAAGCTCAGCCTCACGTCGGACCGTGTTGGATTTAGGCTTTAGTGTTTACCTCATGACGAAATTCAGGGCTTCGTGCATTGCAGTCCCTTCTCGAAGCATGTTTTACCTTATGATGCCAGGCACATATCGAAACCAGAAACATGAATACTTCCAATATTACTTCTCAGGGTTGCTGCTTGTAACAATAAATAAATATTATGAGTGAGGTAAGGTGGGGTGGGGTGAGGCGAGGTGAGGCGAGTGGATGGCCTGTGGTTCACTTCGGCTCATCGGAAACATTCCCTCCCGCCATCTCTTGCCAACCAGAATTATGACATGATATACGCCCCATTGTAGTTACCAAGGCCCCTACATGCCCTATATTAGATGAAGTGAACCTTCTCATCAGCCGAAACCCTCGACCCCAAACCGTTGCAAGTCGCAACACCCAGACATGTCGGAGTTCGGAACAACTAGGAAGATCTTCTAAGAGTATGCCCTAATGGTTACGAACATACTTGTAGTACAATAGATCCCCCCAGCCCTATTCTAATTAGTAAGACCCCCTTCAGCCTTAGATATTTGAAAGTCTATTCCCGATAAAAGCTTGGGGTCATGCGAAGGATTTACCACTCGAGCTTTATCATGAAACGGAAGGCCCAACACAAATGCAATTTTTTGCAGAAGCCATCACATAATAATCCTGAGCCCTAAACCCTAAAGTGTCCCACCCTGAACCCCTGCTTCCTTCTGTAGGCCAGCAGTCGTCTGACGTGGCGGCCACTGTCCTAGCAACAGGACAGCAGGCCATCCTGCATGACAGGGTCCATACGGTCCAGGGTTTCGGGGTTTACAGGGTTTCCAATCGGGCTTATAGGGTTGAGGGGATGGTCTGTGCGGTGCCGTACGCCTTTGGACAGGGGAATCAGAAGCGTGAGTCAGGTTGGGCCACCTTAAACCCTGCAGTACCGAATCCTGACTCAAGCCTTTATGCCTGCAGGCCATCACTGCTTGCGGTCTTGGCGTGGCGCTGATGCTGGTGGCACGCCGGGCCTTTGCCTCAGCAATGTTTGGGTGTGCGATTGCTTGGAGCAAACAGGCTCGGACGCAGCACATGGCCTAAGAATAATATTATTAATATAGCAGTAAGTATTTCGGCTTTTAGAATAGTAGCTCAAACCAACCCCTCTAGTCTTTAGTAGCTCAAACGGAGCCCCTGTAGAGCAAGCTGCAAGTCGTATCACCAGAATCCCAACAAGTGGCCTGGGGCGCCACAGGCAGAGATGCGAGGGTGCAAGGAACCGCCGAAGTCTTCAGGCGCCGTTAGCTTAAACTGTCTCTCTGTATATTCATGAGTTTGTGTGTGTGTGTGAATATATGTGTATACATAAACATTACATATATGTACACATATATCTGGTTATATCTATCTATCTACCTACCTACCTACCTACCTACCTATCTACTTATCTATCTGTCTATCTAACTATCTATCTATCTCTATATACATATATATATATATACACACATATACACACATACATATTTGTATATTGCAAAAGTCTCACTTGACATCGACTTCAGGATGCATCGAAGCTCGGAAGGCGACTAGCCGGAGTCGAGATACCCCACTCTGGAATGGCCCTGTGGCATCTGCTGCCAGAACAAGTCACCGCTGGAAGAGCTCACCCATAGTCCGAAGCTCACAAGGAGCGTTGCTTGAGGTATCATGTCATGGTCAGTTGGTAGACGGGAAGTGCAACAGAAGAGGTCACCCTAAACCCTTAAACCCTTAAAACCTGAACCCCAAACCCCTAAAACCCTAAACCCTTAAACCCTTAAACCTGAACCCTAAACTCTTCTCTTGAACCGGACCCTCCGCCGGCTTTGCAGTGGGTATCTCGACTCTAGACCACTCCTCCGGCTGGTCGCCTTCCGGGCTTCGATGCATCCTCAAGCCGATGTCAGGTGAGACTTTACAATATACAGATTTACATACACACACACACGTATATAAATATATATATATATGTATGTATGTAGGTGGATATATAGACATGTATACACAGATATAATCAGATATATGTGTACATATATTTGTATATATAAATATATACACATACATACATATACATATACGTATATACTATATACATACTCACACACAAACACACACATATAAATATACAGAGCGAGAGAGAGAGGGAGAGTTTAAGCGAAAGTCGCCTGAAGACTTCGGCGCTTCCTTGCAACCTCGCATCTCTACCTGTGCCGTTTGGGAAGCATGTGGCCCCAGACCCCTTGTTCACCCTGTCTTCTGGGGATTCTGGTGATACGGCTTGCGGCTTCCGCCTGAGCCCTGACTAGAGTGGCTCCGTTTGAGCTGCTACTATAGAAGCCTAAATACTGACCGTTATATGAATAATTTCCTAGGGTTCCTTACTATACATATAGCACAACATACCCCAAAAGCCTGTTCTTATTATGCAGGCCCCTACATAACCTGTATAAGGGTTCCTGTAAGAGTTCCTGTAAGGAGTTGGTAAGGCTTTAGGGGTTGCTTACTGTGTAGTTGGGCTTTCTAGATTCTCACCCTTAGTATACGAAAGTACAGTACAGCGTCTCTGGTTTTGTTACATGTTAGTGTCCTCATGTCCATAAGACCACGTATAGAGAATTCCGGCGATGTGATCAACCTCATTATCTCTGGAGTTCACTGCGCGCTCAATTGACCCTGTAATCGAGAGGTGCGGCAGCATGAAGAACTTCGCGGACTTTGGCTTAGTCGCTAAAGCAAAGCCATCAGTAGCTGAAAGCCTGCTGGTACCCGCATGTTCAATAAGGGTATCTAATTTGGGCTAGAGAATGGGATCTCTATGTTCTGACACCCCAAACCCGGAGAGTGCAGCGTCTTTAGGTCTGCAGCGGCACAGCCTCAGTTGGCGATCTTCCTATGGTTCAGGGCGCCTCGTCTGAAATAAACTGTGGCTTTCGGCTTCGGGCGTTTAACTTCGGGTTAGTGTGTAGTGGGTAGGACATGCGACTTACCGTGGTTCGAAGCCCCTCATTCCTAACCCCTGTCCAAGGTCCGGGCCGCCTCTTAAAAAGTCTTTTCGTCCCGTCTCAGAACGATATTTGGACTTTGGCTTTTGGGGCTTCGGGCTGGAATGTCTTGGGGTTTAAGGGGTGGAGGGTTTTGAGGGTTGTGCTGGTGCTATTCGAGGGAAGGGGTGCACCCGACGACTTCACAGCATGTATGTGCGCTGGCTGCAGGCTGTTGCAAGCAGGTGTATCGGCCCCTCCATGAAAGCTGTGCCTGTATGAAGCCTGTATATTACTGTATATGAAGCTTCCGAAAGAAGGTGAGAACATGGGGGGGGGGCCTGGCATGTATGTGTATGTGTACTTCTGTGTGTATATATGTACACATACATACATACATATGGAGCTTTACTGATTTCAATGCAATTGCAAAAATTGCCCCTGCCACAAAAAGGGGTATATCCATGGGGGCTACCATACACTTAGGGTTGTATTTTTATGTGCGTATATACATCTGTAGCTACTTATATATATATATATGTGTACATACATACATACATACATACATACATACATACATGCACACACAGAGTACACAGTCCCGCGCTTTCACATGCGCACTGGCACACACACATACATACATACATACATACATACAGACATACAGACATACAGACATACAGACATACAGACAGACAGACATACATCCATCCATCCATCCATACATCCATACATCCATACATCCATACATCCATACATACATACATACATACAAACATACAAACATACATACATACATACATACATACATACATACATACACACACACACACATCCATCCGTCCGTCCGTCCGTCCGTCCGTCCGTCCATCCATCCATCCATACATACATACATACATACAGACAGACAGACAGACAGACATACACACACATATATATATATATTTATATTTATATACATATAATATACATACACTGTATGTATGTATGTATGTATGTATGTAGGTATGTAGGTAGGTAGGTAGGTAGGTAGGTAGGTAGGTAGGTATGCATGCATGCATGCATGCATGCATGCATGCATGCATGCATGCATGCATGTATGTGTGGGCATTTGTGTGTGTGAGACAGAGAGAGTTCATACTTATTTTATGCATGCAACAAGATACATACTGGCCTTCTGGTAGTGGAGCTGCATCCCTTGGCCTGTTTTACTGGATGCAAATGCTGCTGCAGAGAGTCCTTAAGTCTGCAATTCTCACACCAGGTGTCAGTCGGTCCGGCTCGGGATTTATCATTCGCTCTTCGGTCAGGGTTCAGGGGTTGTTGAGAGGGGCCATTCTCAAGACTTGTCGGGCTTATCTCGGCCTGACATGCGCAAGCCGCTCAGCACGCTTTCAAGTGGCCTAAAGCCTGCACTTCTACTAATTACCCTCAAATCCGAAATCCAAATCTTCCGAATTCCGAGGCCCTAAACCCGGCTAGTTTGAGTTGTGAGAGCGTAAACCCTGGACCCCAAATACTAAACCCCACACACACACACAAAAAAAAAATCCAAACTTCAAACCCCAGGTCTCGTATCCCAGCTTTGGGCGCCGCTACAGTTCTTGGGCTTCTATATACGGCCCCCTGGCCATGCGCTCACATTGGGGATGGGTTTCAGGGATTTTGGGCTTGGCTTCAGGGTTTCGGGTTAGGCTCAGGGGGTGGAGCTTTGGGTTTTGCCTCCAGTTGCCCGCCCCTGTCCGGACCCTAAACTCTAAACCGTCGACTCTGGTTCAGCGACGAGGGATTGGCCAGGAACCTCGCCGGGCTTGTCCAAGTTGTGAGTGCTGAAACCGTCGACTCTACTTTCTCCCCAGGGTTTAGGGCTCCAAAAACCCTAAACCCTAAACCTAACAAGATAGTTGTGTTGTTTGCGGTTTCAGGTCGGACTTTGGGCTCGGGCCATTGGGGTTCAAGGCTTTCTGAGGCTTTCGGGCGCGGGGGTTCCGGTTTTGGATCTTGGGATGTTGCTTTCGGTGTCGTGCGCCTTGCGCGTATGACAGGGTGGTGTGTGACAACGTGAGCTGGTAGACATTTATGGTGTAGAAACTGTAAGGAACCCCTTACTGTATATACATATATATATATACATACATATATATATATATGTATGTATATATATATACATACATATACATACAGACATAAATAAATAAATAAATATGTATGTGTATGTATATATATATATACATGCACACTTATGGTCGCCCGTACATGTGTTCAATGGAACCCTTCGTTTTGTTGGGGTGGTGCGGAGCCTTCCAGCTTGTAGCATGGGATTGACTGGAGTACGGGCGCAGCAGCTCGCGAAACCCAACGCACACGGCGTCCCCTAGAACCCTCAACCCCACGTGAGGCCTATGTTGCCCATAGCCACAGCCTCTGCAGCTTTCATCCATGAGCTGTAGGGGCGATTTTTCTTATCGTCACAGCTTGAGGGGTTTAGGGCAAGTTCGCCTTTTAAGCAGATTGAATGTCTGGCATTGTCATGGCTAGTCAAATACTATGAAACACGTCAAAGCCTAGGGTGACCCGCCTCCCCCCAACCTCCAACACCCCCTATGCTGATCGCTTAGACTCAGACCCTTTCTTGAAGGCTAAAGGCTCAAAGCACTGGGCCCTACGGTTGTTGATATAAATCCTGCATTACCCTAATTGGGAATTTTTGGTATATTCCTTATTATGGGTAATGCAGGATGTATATCATCAACCGTAGTTACCTATATGGGTAGTTCTCTGAATTAGGTTCCCTTTTTTTCGGTACCCATTATCGTACGGCACCCTCATAAAAAGGACCCTAAAAACAGGGACCCTAGTTTAGAGAACTGCCCATATAGTAGGCGGTAGGGAGTCTGTACTCGGAATCGTGATGATGATTTGGGTCAGAGCGCTCGGTTAGCGTTTCGGGTTTCAGGCTTGGACTTAGCCAGCTGTCTTGGCCGGTTTTTGGATGGGGGCAGGGTTTAAAGGGATTTAAAGGGCTTTAGGGCTTTATGGTAGAGGCCGTCAGTGTAGCGCAGGGTTCCATAAGTGAAGAGAGCCCTGAGCCCGAACCCTTAAACTCTAAGCCGGAAGCATGCAACAAAGAACAGATAACCCTAAGATAACCCTAGAAGACCCGAAGAGAACCCCAAACCCGAAACCCTGAACCCTTATCCCTAAACCCAAATCCATAAACCCTAAACCCCTATACCCTGAGAGTCGAAACCCCTATACCCTAAAAAAGAATCCCAAACCCGAGACCAGCCTTCTTCAACGATCGCCGAGGCAAGCGCGGCAGGCCCTCGTCGACTTGGAAGATGCAAGGATGCCGCTTGAAGAACTTTGGGTCGAGGGGTTTAGGGCTTAGGGTTTAGGGTTTAGGGTGGTTTAGGGTTTAGGGGGTCTTAGGGGCTTTAGGGGTTTAGGGTTTAGGGGTTTTGCAGGCTTTAGGGGTTTGGGGAAGTGGGGTGTAGGGGTGTTACTAGTCGGGGCTTTAGGGGTTAAGGGTTTAGGGGCTTTATGGGTTTAGGGCCTTTTAGGGGTTTTAGGGGTTTTAGGGGTTTAGGGCTTAGGTGTTTTACGGGCTTTAGGGGCTCTAGGGCTTTAGGATTTAGGGTATCAGGGTTGAGGGGTTTAGGGTTTAGTTGGGTTTAATGCCAGGAGTCCCTGCTCCAAAGAGGGTTTAACTAGGTGTTTGAGGGGTTAGGGGTGAGGGGTTTAGGCGTCAGTGGGGTCTAGTTTAGGGTATATAGGTGCTCAGGGTTTAGGGTTTTTTGTGCATAGGGGTTTGACAGCTCAATCTCCGTGGGCCCACACCTTCAGGCGCACATACCCTGATGCAAATAAATGTGCAGGGTCAGAGTTTAGAGTTGTAAGGTTTAGAGGATCAAGTCAAGGTTGCAGGGTTAAGTGCAAGGGTTGCAGGGAGGTTCGGGTTTCATGAGCTTTGGGGTCTGCGATGGTGTTTAAGGTTAAAAGGGTGTTTGGGCAAAGCTTGGTGACGCGACGACGAGGACGACGATAATGCTGAGGTGGCGACTTCGACGATGAGCACCGCATAATAATAAACATGTTGGTAACAACGACTAAGAATAATAATGGCACTTCAGCTACTACCGTGATCGTTTCCTTCTGTGGCAACTTTTGGTCGCATGTACTCGGGTTGTTACTACTGCGACGATCATCGACCGTTACTAGTGTTATGCAGGTTTGGTATTGGTAGTGCACTGCTACATATTCCTAGATACTAAACCCCAACAACCTAAGGACCTAAAGCAACACAACCCAGGAACCCCAATCGACCCCTGAAAGGAACCCTACAATTGCTGTCGACTTAGTGGCGGCTGTTTCCTCTTCTCGCGCTTCGCTTGTATTCTTTTCGTGCCTGGTGTAACCCAGGTTCCCTCTCACCCATATCCCTAAACCCTCAAATAGAGCCCGTGTTGCTCCGTCATAGAGTCTACTCTTTTACCTTGCAGTAAGTATCCTCTTTTTTATACTACCTTCATGGAACCTTTGGTGAATCCCACTTAGAAACCTTATTACCTTATGGTAATGTAGTAGCCTTCAGGTAATTAATGCCCTAATGCCCTTGTAGAAGCTTTGCAGGACAGCTTAAATTGTGGAACCCTCATCACTTATAACCTTTTAGTAGCGTAGTATCCTTTAGTACTACAGTGCTGCAGCCTTAGACTTTTCTGTAGTACCTCTTATTATCTACAAACGCTGTTGTTCCTTATATGTATTGATATAGCAGCCGTGCGATTGTACCCTTACAGAAGCTTTATGGTGCCTTTATAGTAACATAGTACCCTTATAGAGCCGTGGCAGAACCCCCATACCCAAAGGGTCCTAATTACCTACTTGTAAATAGTAGGACCGTGGCGGGTATTTTGCCCCTGTGTTATCCTTCACTTCTCGCCATTTTGGAGCCGGTGCTTGCGACAAGGTCTTCGGATTCTCTGCGGTCTTCTGGGCCTTTAAGAAATTCTGCCTTTTCGGAGGAGGGGGTGGGGTGGGGCTAACGACGCCCGGTTTTCTGCATGCTGTTGAGCATGTTTGCCATGTTGGGCATGTGTTGGTGGTGCCGTTTGCTGCAAGGTCATGCTGGTGGTCCTTGTCAGGGGGGCTGGTGATGATGTTCAGGATTGGAGTCACGATAATGTTACTGCTTGCGAAGATGTTGCCGATGATGACGATGCTGCTGATGACGATGCTGATATGATATGATGCCTCATGGTGAGAAAAGCTGATCCAAGCCTGAGCAGTAAACCCTCAACCCTGAAGCCTAGAACCTGCCATGGCCTTGAGCACGCTTAAGCGCAAGCTCAGACCGGAAAGACCTCACAGCAGCTTCAAGCAGTCAGGTTTTGACAATGAAGCGCAACGAGGGAAGCTAAGAGCAACCTTATTTCCGAGCCTAAGTTGTTTTTTTGTCCTAAAGCACCGCTTTGAGCCCAAATCCATGACCGATCACGTTTCCCCAGTGGTTTCGTGCTCTCCAGCTCATAAAGCTGTAGGGGCTCCCATGCGCCGCGCACCGAGTAGTAGAATGTAGGGTTGCTATATAAGGAATCATATAGGGGTCTTTGGGGCGCATTCTACTATAGTTATAACAAGGAGCCCCCCAAAATGGTGCAGGAAGGTCTTTCGCGCCCACTATACTATGATCAAAACAAGGAGCCCACCAAAAAGTGAAGAAATCATTCAGGCCCCTATACATTAGGTCCCGGAGATTCGAGGGGCCTCATTATTGGGTCCTTAAGGGGTCTAGGGCCCTAACTATAAGGTCCTTGGAAGCACAGGGTTAGGTCCCAAAACCCTAAAAGAAAGGCCCTAAACCCCAAAGCCCTAAACCCTAAACCCTAAAAAAAGCCCTAAACCCCAAAACCCTGAGATTCGAGGCTACTCAACCGACCGAGTTCCGAGCTGGAGGCGGCGGAGGCATTGGAGCGGAGGCCGCGGGACGAGACGGAGGGTTTCGGGTTTTTCATGGGGGGTTTAGGGTTTAGGGTTGGGGTTTAGGGCTTTTCGTTTTTTTCCATGGGTTTTAGGGTTTCGGTTTTTGTTCGTGGGGTTCAGAGGTTTGGGTTTTTTCATGGGGTTTAGGGTTTCGGGTTTTTTCATGGGGTTTAGGGTTTCGGGTTAAGGTTTCGGGGTTTTCCATGCTGTCAGGGGAAACCGTGGAAAGCAAGAGCCGTCATGGCATGACGTTGCAAGCCAGTTGCAACAAGGGTTTTGGGGTTCGGGTGTTGGTTTTGGACGGTTTTAGGCTAGGATCGAGTTTTGTTTTCTGTTGTTGTCTTCCACGGGGAGAAGGTTAGGATGAGATGGTAGCAGTTTGGTGGGCTTTCGATTGTGGAAGGCTTTGTCACTTCACTTCGGGAGGGCTTGGAGAATCAGCGAGTCTAGGGCAGGGAATACATGGAATTAGGTCTGCAAGCATTCTAACCCCTAGAATTAGTGTCAAGTAGTGAGACCTGGCATCACGAGCGCGTGGCAGGCCCTGAACCCCCACAAGTCCAACACCATGTGCCGAAGCTCTGAACCTTTCCAAGAAGCCGGACCCTGAGTGTTTATTTTGGTGTAGGAGTGTAGGGTTTAGGGGTGAGTTCGCTGGCATACAACCACAAGCCAAGCCCTTGAGGAAAAAGGGTTTAGGGCTTAGTAACTTAGTATGGCTTAGCGCTAGAATCACCGTTGTACGGGTTGGTGCAAAACCCTAACAGGCTGCCCCACCCGGCTTCTCACTACATAAACTCCTGTTCCTGAAAGCCTCAACCTCCGAAACAAAGAGGGTGCTTCTACTTACTTGATCTTGCTACTTGTATCAAGGGCATCTCCTGAGCTCTATGTTTTTCTAAACCTGAGCCGTCAACCCTTCAAACCAAAAACTCTAGACTCTAGGCCCTAAGAAAGCGCTTTAACTTAAAACCCTACGGAAACGGTGCTTAGCCTTAAACTTACTAAGAAAACCTGTTTGTTACTTTATAAAGGCCCTAAACCTTAAACCCTAAACCCTAAACCTTAACCCCCTAAGCCCTAAACCCTAAACCCCTAAACCCCTAAGCCCTAAACCTTAACCCCCTAAGCCCTAAGCCCGAAGAGAGGCAGCTCGGCTCAGAGTTCTCAGCGGAGGCGCTCTCCAACCTCCCACAAGCGGCCCCAGGCTCCTGAAAGAAAGGTTGCAGGGCTCCTACTTTAGGGCCAGGGCTCTGGGTGAAGGGGATCTAACTTAAGCTCCAAAGCCCGTGCAATAAAGGGCTCAGGGTTTAGATGGTTTTAGTAAAAGCGCCTAGTTAGTAGTAGAGTAGAATAGGTAGCCATTTAGCCTTTTTGGGGGGTAGACTTTCTGCATGGCCCCAAAGATTAACCTTTAGCTCCCCGAAGGTTCTGCAAGAATTTCATTAAGGGGTCCTACCAGGAATTTAGGGTTCAGGGGCTCTGTGAGTTTCAGGTTGGGTTTAGTCTAGCTGGGAGGTCTGGGTTCGGATTCAGAATGAGGAGGTGTGAGGAGTTTGGCGGTTTGGGGGCTTTCCTGGAAGGACGGGGTTGCAATGAACGGAATATTCGATAAACTTTATAGACCTTAAACCTAAACCCTAAACCCTAATCCTAAAGCCTATAAACCCTAATCGGCTTTTGTCTCGGCTTGGGAGGGGCCTGAAAAAGCAGCTCTGAGGGTAGCGCTTTGGCACACTAGGTCTCGCTGTGTTGACAGTTCAGGGGACTTGGGTAACTTTTTGGAATGACAGTTTTGAGGTCGAGCAGGATTCAGATGTGTTCAGGGGCCCAGGCGGCCCAGGGACCACGCTTGGATGTGACACTGTGTCTTCTTATGCCTCAAGTTGCTTCAATGGGGGCCTTTTGCATCTTCGCATCTTGACATGTGCGCGTTTTGTCATTCTTGAATCAGTATGAGCATGGGGAGGGGGAGGATAATAGGTACTGATGCTGATGGTGGCGGGTCGTGGCGGCTGGTGTCTGCTTGAATCGGAGCTGCAAGCACCAGAACCACAAAAAGTGCAGGTTGCCCCGCGTACAAAACCCTGCAACTTGCAGAATAAGGACCAGAAATGCCACAAGGCCTATCTTGCGTGCTTTTTACAATTAGTTTAATGCAGGAGCTTTTTCGTTTAAAGCCCCAAAACCTGAAGCCAATGGAAACAGATGCGACAGGCTGCCCTTTAGTGGAGTTTCGCGACGTGTGGCGCCCTCAGTTCGCAGCAGCATTGGCAAAATTCTGCATGATCCTCAACAGCATCATAGAAGCGACACCACTAGAAGTTACAAGTATTCGATTAAAGGGAGTTCCCACACTTGCCGTAGGTCTTGTTCAGCAACACCTAAACCCTAAACCCCTTAACCCTAAACACTACTAGTTCCCTTCTGTCAGGTGGTTCCGCTACGAGAGCCATCTCCCCTGGATTTTGCAGGAAGGGAGCAGAGCAGCACTGTGGTTTACAAGGTTTTAGGGTTTCGGGGTTCAGGGTTTAGGGTTTACAAGGTTTTATTGTTTTTTTGGCAAGTATAGAGGGTTTAGTGAAGGGTTTCTAGAAGGTTTTGAAAGGTGTTTTTGTTTGATACTTCACATTTGGTTGTTTCTAGCAAGCCCGGCTCTCTTGCGGTTGTATTTTTGGCCCCTTTGCTCTGTGGAACCCTGGCTCCGGGACTTGGGTTTAGCGGTTTGGGATGGTGTGGGTTCCGTCATCAAAGATTGAAGGAAGGATCTTACAGGGGTGAGAGGCTGAGGGGCGTGGGTGGGATAGCCAAGGGGTTCGGGATTCGGGGTAGAGGTCGGAAAGAGGCTTGGAATGCTGATTTATGGCCGGTGATGTACATTGGAGCTTGAACAGCGTCGGGCACAGAAACGGTGGGCAGACAACTTTAGTATCCCGGTTGGCATTGCCAGATTCAGTGTCGAAGTTTCCAGCCAGCGTTGAAAGCCTGAAGCCTTATAGCTCTCAACACTCGTCACAAGAACCCTGCTGCGGTCTATACACGCACCCAGTAGATGCCCCTAGCCCACTGGGCTCTTGCTAAGGGAATTGCTTCCGTTTGACGTAGTGAGGAAGTAGAAGCCACACCTTAAAGGAGCCTGTATAAAACACTGTTCAACCCCACACAGCCCCTTATAGAGCACCCCTGCTCTCAAACCCTGAACCCGACAGTCTAAAACCTAGATGAGAACCTTAAACCACTAAATCCATCAACCCTAAACCTTGAACCCTGCACCGTTTTCGAAGGGCCTGTCCTTCTGCATTGAGCCGGGGCAGTTCATGGCGATCGTGGGGCCATCTGGCGACCCGACTGGAAGCTTGAGAGTTGGGCGGCCTCAAGGACCTCTGATTCTTTCATGATGTATAGTCCCTAAAGAACTGTGGATGCAAAACGGTCCAAATCAAAACTTGAAAGCCCTAGCCGAATTATCAAGGCCCATATACTATTATTAATTATTAATTATTGGGGTTTCGGGATGGGTTTGGGTTTTAGGACTTACAGCTCTGGGATCGCAGGGTTCGAAGTGTGGAGGTCAGGGCTTCAGGTGTTTAGTTTAGGGGTTAAGTTTATGGCTTCAAGCTTTCTTGCTTCAGGTGTGCCGGGTTTTCATGTTAAGGAATTTCCGAAGGGCTCAGATACCGCGTTGTTCGCTCTGGGGCTTAGGTTTAGTGATTAGTGTTTAAAACTCTCTTGGTCTCGAGGCCCAAGGTTGAGAACGGGCTTAGGTCACGGGGCGAAGTTGATTTCTGACGGTTGCCTAATTTAGGGGCACGAGTAAGTACTTACTGATGACATTCCTTAGGGGTGTTTGAGCAAATATTTGCAGATTTAGCATTGCATACTCCAAAACCCAAGCCATTTTGAAGCCCTGTATCAAGGCTCGTGCATTTCTCCTGATAGGTAATGACCCCGGTCGATAGTAGTTCGAAGCTGTCCTTCCTGACCTCTTCTCCTTCGGATTATACTCTAGACTCTAGAGTTGGATTATCTGTGTCACATGAAGGATATATATATATGATCTTCATATACATACATACTTACTTACTTACTTACTTACTTACTTACTTACTTACGTACTTACTTACTTACTTACTTACTTACTTACTTACTTACTTACTTACTTACTTACTTTTACACACACACACATACACACATACCTACATACATACCAACATACCTACATACATACATACATACATACATACATACATACATGCACACACCTATATATACATATATATATATATATTCATACACATGTACATATATACCTGTCTAAATATAAATTGGACTGATGCATACACACGCACGCGCATATATGCAGTGTGTGTATGTATAATATGCTTCGCATGGTTGTAGATACAAACAACCGTTCGCAGCCATGGAGGTTAAACGGACCCAAAGAGCTGCTGGAACGTAAACTCCGACCTCTACAACCCAACCACAAACTTGAGGTAGTGGGAAGAGTTCTCTCGGCCGCCTTGTCCCACGGCTCTTTGACACATGCAAAGGCCAGCTGCTCACACTTCAGCGCTCTAGGAGCAAAATCATTCGCGTTAGGTTCTTGCGGACATATCAACTACGTGGGAAGCTCGGAATTGGGATGGTTCGCTTGTGCTGAGGGCTTAGCCGTCAGGATAGCCCCTGTAAGCCCTCATCTTCTTGTAGCGTGTTCGGCCGGTTTCAGGCCTTGTAAGGTTGTGTAGGGGTCTATGTGGCTTGTTTCTTGTTTTAAAACTGGGGTTTGAACCGCTACGCCCGAAATTTCGCAGCTTGAGGGACACGGCTTCGGACTTGCCGGCTCAAGAGTTTTCGCGCTTTGGCTTTGAGGGTCTTTCGTTGGGCTGTTCAGCTGTGGGCTTTGGGATCCGTTTCAGGGTGTAGGGTGTTCAAGATGTAGGCCTTCTGGCTTAAAGCTTACAGTCACCTGGGCTACAATACCTATATCCCCCGTCTCTGCAAATATATATATATATGTATATATATAGAGAGAGAGCATAAAGTATAACCCAAACCCCAAACTAATCTCTACACACTATAGACCCTAAAAACCTAAAGCCCTTTATATTACCACTAGGCCCCAGGGCCGGAACTCCTCAGTTGCCCTGGCGTAGCCCAGGTCCTGGGCCCTGAACCCTAGGGCTCCAGTTGCTCCCCCAAAAGATAGTGGGTTAGGCTTTAGTGTTTAGGGGTTTAGGGTTTAGGGGTTTAGGGTTTAAAGTTTAGGGTTTAGGGGTTTAGGGTTTAGGGTATAGCAGGTCAGAACCCGAGAGCTCCACTTACCTACCCAAATAGGGTCCTAGGTACTGTTCTGGTGGATATTGGTGGGTACTTTCCCAAATCAGATTATATAATTGTTCCTAAGATGGAAACCCTACATTCTACTATTTAGGTACTTAGGACCGTTTGGGCTAAGAAGTATGTCACTGTGATACACAATATATATATAATACAATAATGTATATATACATATATATATAATACAATATAATATATAATATAAATATATATACACACATATATGATATAAATAAAAATATAAAATAAATACATATAAATAAATATATATATATATGTGTGTGTGTGTATGTATGGTTAGTAGCCTGGCATGTAGGTCGCTATCGCCGCAGGTGAAGCCCAGACTTCCAGAACGTTAGAGTCTCACGGACGTCTGCACCCTAGACTCTGTCGAACTATTGCGAAACTTTTAAGCTCTACCCGTAGTTCCTTTTTGGGATAACCTTATAGGATCCTAAATATGAGCCACAAAAAGGAACTACTATGGAGCCTATGGGTACATCTAAAGTTCCCCAAGCAGCCGTCACCCCAGACTGCACAGGCCCACAACTACAAGCCCTCTAACAGCGACTCCCAGCCCTATTTTGGACCTTTCCTGAAGCCTCACAGTGCTTTTTTTTGAATTCTTGCAGCATCCCTCTTGAACCCTTATATAAGAACTTGTATCGGATGCCACTTCAGAAGATCCTCATCCTAAACCCTAAACCCTAACCCCGAACCCCCAAACCCTAAACCCCTAAACCCTAAGCATAGAGCCGGAAGGCAGCGTTCTCTTTAACGGCGTGGACGTCCGCCACCTCCAGCTTTCTGAACTGCGCGGTCGTTTGGCCGTGGTTCCCCAGGCAACGGAACCCAAATGGGAGTTTTCGAAAATAAGGGGTACCCTCTTTCCGGGTCCTTATAATAAAGATCCTACTATTTAAGGTACTATGTTAGGGTCCCCTATTTTGGGAAACCCCCAGAGAACAGAAGCACCCGTTGATTTAGGACTATGCCTTATGGCTTTCGTAGTTCCGGGAGTTTGAGGTTGTTGAGGGTCTGTAGGAGCTTGCCGACTTTCAAGAATATCTTGCGGGAGGGGCTTATGTTCCGTCCTTGTAAACTTCATGACTGATGCTTTTACATGTGGTGGTCGGGCTAATGGGAGTGAGGGTTTCTGGAGTAGGGATGTTCTGTGGCTTCGTCCGTCAGGTGTTCGACTTTCTTTTCGAGGGTTTGCTTTTGAAGATGCCGGTAGGGGGAATGAGCTGTAGCCGCCACGAACCCAAACCTTCAACCCGAAACTGCAAGCCTCAAATCCGGAGATGACAAACAATCAATACATATATATATATACACATACGTATACATATATGTATATATATATACACATGTGCGTGTGTATGTACTGCTAAACCTACAGGTGCCTGAACAGTGACGCCTAAATTTAGGGCCTATAAGCCCAAAACCCCAAAACCTGCAAGGCCTCTTCGAGGCCAGTGTATGAATTGAGGCATGCCTATACCAAGCCCGAAATGATTTTCGGATCCTTGTCACAAGGACCCTAGGGCTGCACAACTAGGTTTCAAAAGCGCCCTCCTTGATTAATTACTCAGGTTTGAAGTCTGAGGTCCGACATCATTGCGGAGTCTATTCCACCAATCCAAGAAGAGCCGTTATGCGGTTGGAATTTAAGTGGCAACCCCATTTATATAACCCGAAACCCTAACCCCTAGACCCCTAAACCTAAATTTGCGGATCACGGACCTCAGACCCCCGCCTCAAAGCTCCAACAGGCGATAGCCGAACCCTGGGCTTCAAACCCAGCTACAGCAGCGAAACCGAAGAGCCATGAGCACTAAAACTTGCCCGTACATCCGAAAGCATATTTGGTAACATAGCCCACTATGTTGAAGGGGTTTGGCGCTGCAAATATAAAATCAGTAACTGTATCCAAGCCGGGCTGTGAAGGATGTGGTGGTCTTCAACTCAAGCCTGCTCCAAAATCTCACCTTCGCGCGCCCGGGTGCATCGAAAGAGGAGACGCCTCTCTCCATTCTTATCGGCGCTTTGGGGATCCAGCGATTCGCCTTGATTCACACTGACTACCCGTATCTGCGATGCGAGTGTCCGGCTTCACTGCAGCCACAAAGAGCAGCACATATTCTTGATCTGAACTGATTTGAGATCACGGAACAGGACACCTTGTACTGCTAAGCCCTAAGTTCGATCCTAAATGCTTTGACTTGGCTTTTGAAATGCAGCAGACGCAGACGCAGTCTCGATCACTGCATGCGGACAGAGTGAGAGAGCTAAACACCGCATATATACATATACATATGAATATACATACGCACACACATAAATGTATACATATATGCATGTGTGTGTATGCACATGTTTGTGTGCAAAAACATACCTACCTACCTACCTACCTACATACCTACCTACCTACCTACCTACCTACCTACCTACCTACGTACCTACCTACCTACATACATACGCACAGAACACATGCATCCATACATGAATGCAGCGAGGGATGCGTAGTGTCACGGCTCCGTACCAGCGTTGGTCCTTCCATCCTCAAGAGCTTCGATGCTAAGCCCCAAGCTTTAAAACACGCGGGCTTGCACAGGGGCCCTTATCATCAACCCGAAACCGGGAACCCCAAGAAACGACTCCCTCAGGAGTAACTCCCCCAATCCCAAACTTTAAGATTGGAAATCCGACAGAAGAGTAATCCTGCAGCCAGATTATTAAGCATCATACGTATATAGAAGTGAGAAAAGTTTCAGAAAGCGGCATAAACACCAGCAAGAGATTTCAGCATTCGATATCTTAGAGCCTCAAACCTAAACCCTATATAAACCCTAAAAACCCTTAAAGCCTTTAACCGTAACCCAAGAAAGGCTCCTCGCTTTCGGCAGGAAGTCGAGGCTGCAGTTCGCAAGAGCGGTCTGGCGTCCGCGCTCCTCTCGGGGGAGGACATGGCAACTGCAGTAGTTTATTGAAAGGTAGGCCTGTCGGGACTTCAATCAAGTTAGTGTATAGGTTTACAGCAAGGGTATCTAGGTGTACAGAGATCAAATAGCAAAACAGAAAGAGAGAAAGAGAGAGAGAGAGAGAGAGAGCGAGAGAGAGAGAAAGAGAGAGAGAGAGAGAGTGTGTGTGTGTATGTGTATACACACACACACATATATATATACACATACGTGTGTGACGTCCGAGGGACTGTTCACCAAATAGAAGCTGGTTTGCCTTATGTAGCATGGCAAGGTAGACGACGTCCTAAACACCATGCATTCACACTGAATCGTTTTTCTCCGATGGGCAGCCTAGCATCAAGGATGCAAGTGAAGAAGTGCTTGTATTAATACGCCTGACATCTGCACAAATAGAGAGTCAAAGCCAATCACCCTTGCTCAGCGCGAGATCCCTCAACACGGGGATGCACTTCCAGCCGAGAAGCTTTGAAGTTAGGCTGCTATTTTCAGTTAGATAATAAGTAATGGTACATGTGTAGTTGAATTCGATCCTCAGTTCGGATTTCATTTTCACGGGCTGGATTTCGGGGGGATGAAAGCATTAGGAGAGGGGGTGTCACCACCACGGTTCTTCGATACAGAATACAAGGAAACGAAGGGAAACACACATGTGCACGGGAGCTGCGCCCGAAGCGTTTAATATAGGGGTCTTATAATCATTACCTATACTATTGTTATGGCTACCCATAGGCTCCTTAGTAGTTCCTTTTTGGGACTGCCTTATAGGATTCTAAGTATGAACCATAAAAAAGAACTACTTAGGAGCCTATGGGTATATAGTATATTACCCCAAAACCCTATTCTGACTAGTATGGCCCCCGCATTAGGCCTTGCGGCGGCTTCCGGCTTCCACTGATCATTCTTGAGTAGGGCTTGACCACGTAGGTCATATGGTGGGGCCTGCGGGTTTTTAGACTTTCAGCATAAATAAATGAATACATATAAGTATAAATATAAGTAAATATAAATGTAGAGATAGACCACGACTGTATATATGCCAATATGTACCAACACATCATAAGTATGAGCAGCTCTGGCGTGCCGGTAGATCCCTGTGGTTCGCACATGGGTTGTCATGCGTCGCTTAGCATTAGAACTTCTTCGAGCGTTGTAGGTCTGAAAGCATTCAAGGGTTTAGGGTTTAGGGTTTGGAGTCGAAGAGGCTTGAGACTTAGGGACGAGAATTTCGGGTTTTGGGCTTAGGGTTGGGATGTTACAGGATATGTTTAAATATGAGTTTAGGGTTTAGGGTTCGGGCGTGAGGTGACATGGCTGTTCAGCTACAGATGCCATGTGGTTGGAAGTCACGAGTGGCCCAACGCACGAACTCAGACCACGTGGGGCCTGGCGAACAATTACTAAATTAAGGGTCCCCTTTGGAATCCGTAGGTTGTCATTTCTTGTAAGTACGTGCCAGCTAGAAAACCGAAAGCAGAATCCAAAGCAGCCCCCCCAAAACGGTAAAGATGAACCAGTATGATCATGTCTCGTATTCCTAGATCTCTTCAGAAAACGTGGGATCCACGCTAAACTCTAAACCCTAACCCTAAGACCCCTAAATCCTAAACCATAAACCCTCACCCCATAAGCTCTATCAGGTCACAGGTTCAGAAGTTACCGCAGGGCTTTTCGGAAGCCAGGAATAAGAAAAGATGGACTGTTAACCTACAGCTGCCAGCACAAGTCAAGACAGCGTTGATATGCCTGTGAAAATGACTTTCAGGAACCATGTAGCCTTGAAACTTAGGGCGTCGAATGTTTTCTCTACATGGCTCCTGAATGTCATTCTCAAAGGCATATCTGCACTGTCCTGGCTCTTGTTGGCAGGCATGGGTTCAGAGCTCCTTTTTCCTTCCGTGTAATCCTGGCTTCCCAAAACCCCCTGCCTGTAGCACTGTCTTACTTTTACTGGCAGGCACGTTCAGAGCCCACTTTTTCCTTCCATAAAATCCTGTCCTCCCAAAATGGCACTGTCTTGGCTTTTATTGGCAGGCGTGGGTTCAGAGCCCATTTTGCAGACAAAGTTGGCGGAAACAGAACGAAATCAGCCCTCCACCGCAAGCCCCACACCCGCCCCCTTCCCAAAGTAAAGTCCCGTCCTTGAAGCGCCAAGAATCCCATGCGAAAGCCTCCAGACCGCAAAACCTGCAGAAAAGCGTAGGGCAACTTAGGGGCGTGTGTGGCCCTATCACCCCTCAACTTTTGACATCAGCTTCGCGCCTTTCGCTGCAGGAGGGCGGCCTTTCGCTGCAGTCTGTCACTTGACTTGGGCCTGCCGTGTAGTTGTTTGGGGGCATCTGGGTTTATAGGGTTTAGGGTGGGGTTTGGGGCTTTCGGGGTAGTTTAGGTGCAGGCAGATGTCTCAAGATGTGTTTTCGATGATAAAGGCGTGCCTGCACTTCTAAACCCTAATCCCTGAACCCTAAACCAGGAATGTTTTGCAGTTGTAGTCGAGTACCGTGCAATGACACATTCTGCCAGAACTACCCTGCAATGCGGGTTCGTCCTTGCTATGTAGGAGGGGAAAAGACGCTTCCTGAGTTTCCGCCTTCCCGCCAGCCGAATCCTTTCCGCCTGGCCGACAGCGAATCGCAAATTACATTTGTTTCAAGTCCGGAAGCCTTCTACCAGGAGTGTAGGGTTTAGGGCATAGATGGTTTAGGGTTTAGGATTCAGGGCTTAGGGTTTACCTCAAGGCTCTAAGGAACCTCCTAAACAGGGCCCGGTACCTCCTAGTTAGGACCCTGGGTTCTCAATCTTCTTTCAGTTTGAGGGCCCATGAGCCTTAGGGTAGGGTTCAGGTAAACAGCGGCGGAAAAGCCTCGGAAAGGTGGTCGGAGAGCGAGGACTTCGCCTCTCAGGGGGCGAGCGTCAGCGGCTCTCCTTTGCCAGGGCGCTGCTGAGGCTGGGTGGAGGTCTCTCTCTCTCTCTCTCTCTCTCTCTCTCTCTCTCTATATATATATACACATATATATACACACATTATAACATAATATAATATATTATATTCTATGATATTCTATTCTATTATGTTCTATTCTATTCTATTCTATTCTATTCTGTTATAACGTATCATAGTATTAGGGCGACCAGGGATTACAGCAGGGCCCAGGGTTGAAGCATGAGTCGCGCATGTGGGGCCTGGGATGTTAGGGTTGTAGTGTTTAGACTCCAGTGACTCCGGCGCAGCTGTCGTCGTAGCTTTGGAGTTGCTGCACTTCAGTCCTGGATGGTGGTGATGGTTACCCATAGGCTCCTAAGTAGTTCCTTTTTGTGGTTTATATCTAGAATCCTATAAGGTAATCCCAAAAAGGAACTACTTAGGAGCCTATGGGTAATTACGGTGATGACTTTGATGGTGAGCCCGAGCTCAGGGCATCCGTGCAGTTAGATGCAAGGGCTTCGTGTCGAAGAGCTTTGGGTTGCATTCTATAGAATTGTACCTAGACCCTCCATTAGCCTTTTTTTGAAGGTGTTGCGGTTTTAGCTTATGGGGGGATTTTGGGGTTCTATGTTCAGGATGTAAGGACTTGGGCTTGCAGTGTCGCGGCACATTCCCTTAAACGCGGCACATGTTGTCGGTCACCTTTTTGCTATTTTTCATACAATTTAATTGTCCGTGCTGCGACGGCCCCTGGCATATCTTTGCCTCACAGTATTAAGGCCCCCATACCATGAAACCTTAGCCAAAGATTGGTTTTGGTCTTGATTCTTTTCGGGCGGGGCAGCAATGTTTTTTTGTGCGACCTTTTGTGGGCTACGGACTGTCAGGTAGAGGCAGTAAGGCCAGCTCGGGATTAAAAGTTGTAGTTTCAAGATTGCGATACAGAGTTCTTATGAAGCCTGAAGCCGAAGCCCTCACACTCAAGACCCTGAATCGTAGGATAGTCTTCCATCTATCAGGGTGTTCTCGCCACAAAAAGATCCTTCGGGTTCAGACAGCAATCAGGGACAAGAACTAGAAAATCACCAAACACGTACTGTAGCTTCCGATGCTCAAGGTAATTTTGTCTCACAAGAGGTTCAACCTTTGAGTCTTATCCTAGTTGATCAAGTCCACCTGGCCCAATACTGCAGAGACTCTCCAGGTTCTTATAGGCCTTTGAGTACGGAACCTGGTATTGTGGGCAGCCGATTGGGTCCTTGGTCAGGTTTCTGCACTCAGTAGCCTTTCACTTGCTTTCTGCTTCATTGAAACTGAATAGTAGAATACAGTTTCAAACGTACACTCATCATTCATTAAGTAAGACCAAGTCATGATCCCTTTCGTGATCAATAGTGCGATGAGGTAGGAGTCTAAGTTTATAAGGCTTGAGATGGCTTCGGGTGTCGGGCCGGTGAGTGCAGAGTCCGAAGCAAGCTCGCGCTTGGGGGTTTCTCGTGTTGAGCTACAGTAGCCACCCATGGGCTCCACAATAGTTCCTTTTTGTGGTTCACATTTAGGATCCGATAAGGTAATCCCAAAAAGGAACTACTATGGAGCCTATGGGTAAGGCTACGGCCTGGCTGTTTGAACTATGTTGCTGTTCGTTGGATCGGCCCCTGTACGTCACAGATGAGCATGGGACTTGCCATTCCAAACCAATGCTTGTGTCTGGCAGATTCCCTCAAATTTCTTTCCGCGGTTCGGGCAAGTGCAACCCGAAACTGACAAGACTTGTAGACGACATGAACGATTTTGTACTACTTCTTGCTGTTGCACTGACAAGACATCCTAGGGCAGGCGGTGTGTGAACCTGAGTCAAAACAAGTTCGTATTGATTCATGTATTCTCGACGAGACATCCGGCGGGGGACTGCCAACTGAAAGCAAGGAGTCGAATCTTCCAGCTGTGCAGCAGTATCTTTTCGAGAGTTGAAAGACGTAAACAGTGATGAGAGGAGGTATGTGCATCCCAACTGGACAGGTGCGATCAATAGTATGTTGACTACTTTATGTCTGGTGCGCAGAGTCGAAATCCGAAGGCATTGCTGCATGCTTATGCCTCCGCTTCGGCCTCTCGCCGTCTAGCCTATGAAGCTTCCACGCGACTGTAAGCTCAGAAGCACCAGGGTGCTAGCAAACGAAGCGTTCGCCTGGGCAGCAGTTCGGGAAACCCTAAACCCTAAACCGCGCTTTCGATTGCAAGTCCCTTCCTGTCAGGGCGCCACAGACGGAACTGCTGCTTCTGGACGAGGCGGACTTATTAGGGTTTAGAGTTTAGTAGAAGTTGAACAGTTGGTTCCCGACTCGACCATCTGCAACATAGGTTCACAGCGCAAAAAGCAAAAGGCCTTGAGACCCCAGTCCCCTTTGTTCAGGCTCCTAGATTCGGTCTAGCTTCTGCTGCCTGCTTTTTTGGACGAACCAGAGCTGACGAGGAGCGGCCCGAGCGGATTACCTGTTCTAGAACTGGAGATTGCGCTTGCGAAGCCCGCAGCGACGAGTTAAATCCGGGGAACTTCCAAGACCCCGACAGAAGAGCCTGCGAGAAAAACGAAGCAGCAGCAAACCAGAGACACTAAAACCCTTGAAGTTCTGAATCTACCTTACATTCCTTTTCCTTGGAATTGTAAGGCATAAACCTCAGCCGATAGGTTTCGGAGTCTTTCGCAACAAAAAAAACCTTCTACCCGAAGTCCCACACCCTGAAGCCCCAACACCATTACCCCACCCCCCCCTCCCAAGCACTTCTACAGCTTCTACACCCCCATGCCCTGACCCCCCCCCCCCCACTTAAGCCCTAAATACTAAATCCTAAACACTAAACCCTTAGATCCAAAATCTTATAACTTATAAACTTCTGAATCTGTTTTTAATTAAAAGAGCAGATTCTGAATCAGGCCACAAGCGCCCTGGATTCGGAGACTGGGCAGCTCCTCCTGGACCCGAGGGTTTGTTTTCGAGGGGTTTGGGGGCTTTTGGGTTTAGGCTTTGGGTTTAGGATTTAGGGTTTAGGGTTTAGGGTTTACGGGATCCCGTGAGCACGCGAGAGAGAGCGAGAGAGGGTTTAGGGGAAAAAGGGTTTAGGGTTTAGGGGCTTCGGGCTATAGATGTTGCCTGCCATCAAGGAGCCCCAGCCGCAAAACAGGGTTTAGGGTTTTGGGGGCCAGGGCAGCTTGCAGGGCGTCTAATCCTTCAGGTGCTCAAAGTCTTGGAGCTTAGGCTTTCGGGTTCAGGATGTTCTTGCTTGAGGTCTGCGGCTTTTTCTTCGAAGTGGTCTGAAGTATGTCTAGCATGACTTCGGGGCGCGGGAGCAAGCTTTGTCGGCTCTGAGGGAGTGGGCCGCCAGGGGTATTCAGCTTGAAGCCTTGTCGATTGTTAGAAAGCACTAGGCGAGATCCCGGTGGTGCACCTCCTTTTTTGAACACAGCTTTGGGTTCAGGGTTTAGGGCTTAGGGTTCAGGGTTTAGGGTTTAGGGCTCAGGGTGTAGGGTTTAGGGCTTTGATGGCTGGGGGGATCTCGGGCAGATAGTCTTGGAAGTTGAATCTTACGAAGGCCCAGCAAT
>CAJNJA010039353.1:0-28173 GCA_905231915.1 Symbiodinium necroappetens | reverse complement strand
TTTCTGTTCAGGGGTTCAAGGGTAGGGAACTGCGGGTAGTCGGGCGGTAAAGCTAACCCCCCCCCCCCCCCCAACCCTCGACCCGACGACTCCTAAGACCCAGTGTCCTGAACACCAAACACCGCAGACGTTTTCGAAGTGTGAGCGCTTCGGGGCTTGACTTTCGAAAAACACTCAGAAGCTTGCTTAACATACAGGATTTAGGACAAGTCTACCCTAAACCCTAAGCGCTAAACCCTGAATCCTTTAAGCCCTAAACCCTAAGCGCTAAACCCTAAATCCTAAGCGCTAAACCCTGAATCCTTTAAGCCCTAAACCCTAAGCCCTAAACCCTAAATCCTAAGCCCTAAACCCCTAAGCCGGCTTTTGGCTTAGAGCCCTGATCCGCGAGCCCCTGACGGAACCTGGCAGAGCCGAGGCTCTCTGTGGGAAGGATCAATGGCTCGTAGCGGCCAATCAGGCCCGGAAAATTTGGGAGTCTGAAGGCGCCGTGATAATACCAGTATTATTGTTGTTATTATTAGGAGTAGTCTTATTATTTTTTATTGCTATTAATATTATTGTTGTTATTAACACCATCATTAATATATTTATTATTATTATCGTTCCTAAACATCCCAGTATACTTATACTTGTACCAGAACCTGCCACCAAAAGCTTATTCTGGTTATCCCAGCCCCATCAGCAGGGCGTTACCGCTTCACACGCTTCTACTTTTAGGGCGTTTGAGGCTGTCAGGTTTACAATTTTCGGAAATCGGTTAGGCATCCGTCTTGGGAAGCATGATGCGGTCACATTTGCCACGCAAAGTGAAGCGTGAGTGGAGGATTCATGTCATTGTCTAGTTCAAGGCCCGAAACCTCAAGATATAGGTCCAGAAGTCTGACTCGGGCTTCTTATCCCGTGCTGCATAAAATGTGCGGTTTAGGGCCGTGTAGGGTTTAGGGTGCCTCTTTCCCTGGTGCCACATCAAAAGCTAGACCTCAAAGACTAAAGCTAAACCCCAAACCTAAACCCTGAACCTTATTTCCCTGAATCCTACACTCTTGACTTTCCGATGTCTCCTGCATCTGCCTGGTATACACCCTGAAATATAAACCTTCAAAGTGTCCGATATAAACGAGGATAGCGACTCGGTGGTGATCTTTCGGCGAGATGCGACAAGCGGCGCGCTTGTCCAAGAAGGCACATCTCGATTGAGGGATCTTTTTTTAAATCGGATTTCCGGGTTCAGGAGGTCGGTTTAGGGGCTTCGGGCTAAGGTGTTGAGCTTAATTATTAATGTCCGGGTTAGGGTTTGAGGTTTGAAAATTTAGGGTTGGCGCTTGGTTGGTAGACAAATCTGGTGTTCTCGATGTGTTTTCCAAGATACGTAGTTGGTAGCAGTCAACATGATACAATCCAGGGCTTAAGGAAATTTACGGTTCGAGGTTGTGCTAGTTAAACTAGCCACACCACTGGTAAGGGGTCATGGTGCCCGAGCCCCAAGAGCATTGCAAGCCACAGTGCATGAGGGTAGAGGAAGTTAGCATGTGCCTGAACCCTGCTATGCCGGCGCTGGACCGTAAACCCTAAAGCCCTCAAGGCCTAAGCTGCAGAGCCTTTGCTTGCGACTCTATACCTCGGCTTAGATGCAGGATGCAAGATCCGTGCTTCGAGGATATGGGTTCATCAGCTAGGGCCAGGGCTTGCGGCGGTTTCGGGCGAATCTGTGAACTTGCACAGACCCACGTGGAGTACAGAAGTTAAACCCCAAATCAATCGCCCTCTCTCAGCTGGTAGCAAGCCCAATGGCCGGCTGCATGATGTAGATCTGCATACAGATGGGTAGTTCTCTAAATTAGGGTCCCTTTTGGTGTCCTCTTTATAAGGGTGCTGTACTATAGTGTGGACCTACAAAGGGACCCTAATTTAGAGAACTACCCAGATAGAGACAGAGCAAAGGACGGAGACAGGGACAGGCAGACCGACACGCAGACACCACAGAGTGAGAGAGGAAGCCCTGTAGCCATAGAGACAAGACTATGCACATATGTAAACGGGAACCATGCGTGCATGTGTAGAGAAGTTCAGCAGATCATTCGCGTATGTATCGTGAAGCATTGATAGGTATTGTCTCGTCTCGTCTAGTGTAGTAGAGTAAGGTAGAGTACAGTACAGCACAGTACAGTGGAGTAGACTAGAGTACCATAGTGTAGAGTCTACTAAACTAGGGCTGAGTAGAGTAATTCTTTAAGTGGCATAAACTTAAAGTAGCTATAGGTTCATGTTTTCGGGTTCGTCTCTATGATATTTACGACTTCGCCGATTCAGAGTTCACGCTTCCAGTGTGTGCCGATACAAGTCTCTAACGAATTTTTGCCCGATCATGATCCCCGCCCGGAGGATCCACTGCAGAGTGTGTTGCGCCCGCCTGTGCCTGGGAATGCAACAGCTGGGAAAGGGCAGCTGCGACCAAACATGCTCGACACCAGTCTAGCCCCAGCACCCCAGAGCGTTAAAGCATTCCCCAAGCGCTCAGATCCGGAAACATCCAGAGCCAAGCGAATAGGTGGCTCGAGGACTGAAGATGTCTTGATGATTCAAGTCACTCGCCCTTCCTGACGAGAGTTTCAACAGATAATTTCTTGCGCAACTCCGACACAGCGCCCCAACCCCGAAGCCCTAAAGCGAGTAGCCGACAAGGTGTGCTGCCCTTGTTCTGAAGATCATCCGGCTTATTCTGAGGTCTGCTGAGACCTCCCAGGGGACCATGGGGTCGGTTATGTATAGGGTTTGGGGTTTAGGGGGCCGAAGCCGCTGTGGCAAAAAGCGCGTTGCTCCCGACACCATGCTGAATTTTTGCACCCAATGTCCTCTGCTCTGCAGAACCCAGGACCCTTTAAATGGAGGGGCTTCCGAAAATAGGGGACCCTAGTATAGCACCCTAAATCTTATTATAAGGACCCCAAAATAAGGTACCCCTAATTTTCGGAAACTCCCAAATATCAGGATCCATGATGATAACTGCCCCAATGCTTTAGAGTTCCAAAACCAGCAAACCTCAAGACACTACGGTTGATGGTATACATCCTGCATGGCCCATAGTTCGGAGTATACCATAACTCCCATAGTTTAGGGTCCTTAAGGTAATGCAGGATTTATACCATCAACCGTATGACCCCAACACCCAAAACCCAACACCCCTAAGCCCGAGCTGGAAGGCCCTGATCCCCAAAATCCGAAGTCCTGAACCCGAAACCCCGATTCAGAATTTAGGGTTTAGCTGTTAATTACATTCAGGCTAGACCCTAAACCCTAAACCCGAAAGACCCTCAGCCCTAAACCCTAAACCCTATAGACCCTATACCCTAAGCCCTAAACCCTAAATCCATTCCGGTAGCTTCGAGCCGATACCTCACCCGGGGCTTTTCGGCTCAGCTGCCGCGCTGCAAAGAGCGCACGCGACATGAAAATCACAAGGGCCATGATCCAGCCCAGACACTTGTTCACTTAGGCTTTAGGTTTTCAGGGCCTGGGGTTTAGGGTTTATGGTTTAGGGTTTAGGGCTTTTAGGGTGCAGGATTTTAGCATTTCTAGGCTTTGTGGTTTTAGCTTTTCGTCTCGGAAAACTTATGCGCAACGAACTCTCTTGAGGATGATTCCCTGTAGACCATGCTTAGCCAGCTTTCATGGACAAGTCAGCCGAAAGCCAACAAGTCCGAAGCCCCACAAGCACTCGACCGCAAGCTCAAGCTTTACGCTTCTACTTCCGCGCCGCTTGGGTTCTAGGCGGGAGGGTTTATGATTACATAAGGAAACTTGATCACTATGTGCTTTAGGGCGTCCAGCATTCACTTTAGCCAACAGCATCGACACAAAAAAATCGCATCTTTGAGCTCAGCTCGGATGCGTTGCGGAGGAGGCAGGACCCTTCGTTTCAGGTTTCGGGCCCAAGGCGACTGCATACCCATTGAATTGAATGGGGCCCTCTTGTAGCTAGTTCCTTACTTTGCGCGGTACAGAATTTTAAAGTCTGAGCTTGTTTCGGGCTTGGCTATTGATTTGACCGACTTCACTCTTTGAGTTACAACTGCCTTGAACCCTAAACCCTAAACCCTAAAGCCCAGCCCGTGCTTTGGGATTCACGGCTGCGTCGGGTTTCAAGGGCTAGCACGCAGGTACTGTACTTGCCACTACGATGACTTGTGAGGACCTACCGTACTCCTAGGATGATATAAGTCATGCATTGCCCCATAAGAAGGAACATACCATAATTCCCATAGTTTAGGCTACATAGGGTAATGCAGGGCGTATATCCCAAACCCTAAACTCCTAAACCCTAAACCCGATTAGGGACTACTATCAGGGTCCTCAGGGTAATGCAGGGTTTATATTCATCAACAATAACATCACTAAGGCTGAGGCCAGACGCCCGAGGCCTTCCATCCCGATCCGACGGTCCCAGGGAAGCCCTGATAAACCCTACATAGACCCGAAACCCTAAAGCCTAAAACCCTAAACCCTACATAAACCCTAAACCGTAAACCTTAAAGCCCTAAACCCCCAAAAAAACCCTACATAAACCCGCAACCCTGAACCCGAAAAGCCTAAACCCTAAATCGAGGCTTCAGCCTTGGGTCTCTGGTGTTGAGGACCTCTTTGGGTCTTCTTGAGCCGAACCCGTCAGCTTCCGGGTGAATCTGTTCAGGTGAGGTCGTGGGAAGGGAGGAGCGTCATGGAGGGTTAGAGTTTAGGGGGTTTAGGGGCTTAGAGGTTTTGGGGTTTATAGGGTTTAGGGCTTAGGGCTTATTAAAGGCTGGAAGAATGATGAAATCTGTTGAGAATACTGCGATGTTGAGGGTTTTTTTAGGGATGATGGCTTTGGCAATAAGGCCGAGCGCCTTCAAAGACGCTTAGGGTTGAGGGGTTTTAGGGTTTAGGGGTTTGGGGTTTTAGGGTTTGGGGTTTTAGGGTTTAGGGTTTAGGGTACGGTTGGGTGGTTTAGAGTTTAGGGGGCATTTCAGGCTAGGTGCCAAGGTAAACCCTACAGCCTCAACGCTAGCACCCGTAAACCCCTATTGCAGGGCAGCCTTTCGTCTCATGGCAGCGGAGAACGACAAGGCAGGGCCGTGGAGAAGGTCAAGGTTCTGGATGTCGGAGTAGGCTCAGACTTTTGGGGTTTTTAGGGGTTTTAGGGTTTAGGGTTTCGGGTTTAGGTAGGGTTTGGGGTTTTAGGGCTTAGGGTTTTAAGTCTTGGGGCTTAGGGGAGCAAGGGGTGAAGCTCTGTGCTTCGGAGGGCTCCGGCCTTCAGAGCCTGGTCCCCCCAAAGCCGTCAGTTCTTAGACCCTGAAATCCTAAATTCTGCGCCCCAGGAGCTTCAGCCACAAACGGGTCAAAGAACAGACAGAGTAGTCGGTTTAGGGTTTAGGGCTTCGGGTTTATGTAGGTTTTGGGGGTTTTAGGGTTTCGGGTTTATATAGGGTTTAGGGTGTAGGGAGTGTACCGGACCAATGTGTGTTACAGCTGTTCAACCGCTATCGCTTTTCAGCTGCTGATGCCACCAAACCTGCAGCTTGCGCCCAGGACAAGTATGACTACTTGTTCAAGTTCATCATCATAGGCTGCTGGGTGGGGGGGGAATCGGAGTCTCCTTCCTTAGCAGGATTTAGGGTTTAGGGTTTAGGGGAGAAGTTTGTTTTCACAACAGTGCTCATAGGGTTCTAAACCCAAAACCCTAAACCCTAACCCAAAACCCTAAACCCTAAATACTAAACCCTAAAGCTAAACCCTAAAGTTAAAGGGTTCGATATGCGCGGTCTTGGTTGTTGCACCATGCCGGGGGCGAGGGCTTTGGGCTTGCCCGCAAGGACGCTGCAGGATTGGCTTTCAAGCGTAAGTTGCAGGCTTTATGGGTTAGCACCCTAAGCCCTAAACCCTCAACCTCCAAAGGTCAAGTTGGCGGAAAGTTGGTTCCAGCAATCAGGCTTTGCAGTGCTTTTGGAAACAGGACAAGCAAAAGGAAAGTGCACCGCCATTTCTTTCAAACATGCCAGTGGAGCTGGTCTGCAAGTCTTTGGCCGCTTGTCGTACTATAGAAGCTTAAATAATTACCCAAATTACTGTTAGGAATCCTTCGTATAAACATACTATACAGCAGCCCGAAACCCTATTCTAACTGTTAACGTCCCTACATTACCTTAACACCCCATCTTGTAACAGCTCTGCAGCTGAAACATGCCCAGAAACCCTAAACCCTGAACCAATTGAGACCACCGCAGACATCTGTAAGCTGAGCTCCTCGCCACAGCCAGCTCTTGCGCCTTAGGTGGTGCATTGAAACCCTAAACCCTAAACCCTAAAACCCAATTTCGGCGAAAGTTGTGGAATTCCGAAGCTCCAGTAGAGAAGCCTGAGCAACACGCAATTTGGTTCCTACCAAAAATTACAGTATAATAGATGCTAAAGCCCTATCCTATATATGAAGGCCCCTAGCCCTAAAACGTAAAACCTAACCCCGAACCCTAAACATGAAATCCTAACCCTGAACCCTAAACCCTAACCCTAAACCCTAAACCCTAAAACACATATATTAGGCGGCAGTCTTGGCAGGCGATGCAGGAGCAGGAAAGCTGGCGCCTCAGAGGCCGTGGTCTTTGAGGCTTCGAGTTCGGTAGGGCTAGAGGAGATGCAACTGAAGTTCTGGAACAACGTTAGGGGTTTAGGGTTTAGGGAACGCCTCCTGAAATTGTTGGGTATAGACAGCATCCGATGCATCAATCAGCATTCAATACACAATCTGCCATACCCAGGGAAACCGAGCAACGTAGGGTTGGTCGCCCGAGACAGTTCTGGACAACTACGAACATGGAAAAGGCATGGAACGTCATCAACGTCTATGACGGAACAACTCCTGACTTTGACTTGCCTTTCAATACGCACAACAGACATATGAGAGAAAAATGACTGATCACGCGCGAAGATACCTCCCGCAGTTCAACTAGGAAATCACCCGGACGGCTATTTCGCTCAATGTAAGCCATCTCGGTGTGAAACAACTCAGTGTGAAGCACGACTTTTGTGAGCAGCGTGGATGCAGTAAAAACACAACAACCGGATATATGATACACGAGGTCTCAGTGTGAACTGCTCAGTGTGAACTGCTCAGTGTGAACTGCTCAGTGTGAACGGCTCAGTGTGAAGAGGGCTGTGTCACTTTTATGTGAAGTGAGGACTACAGAATGGAAGAACATAATGTTCAGTAATCATATAAAAAAACTGACGCGGAGTGAAGTGTAGCATGAATAAGGAAGTAGGTTAGCACCGATGACTTGTGCACTCATCTGGCTGCAAGTTAAGGTTAAAACAACACGCACTGAGGTCCGGAATGCAACATGTTTAGATGGTTGACGGATAGGTCCCGGCTACGAAGCTACAGATTCCGGGTCTCGGTTTCAGGGTTTGGTGTTTCGGATGGTTTGCGGGGTTTTGCAGCCAGGATTGGTTTAGCAATGTTTAGCTGTCTAAAGAAGATCATCAGCGCTTTTGAAACTCGACGCGGCAATATGTCGATTACTGTGGCGGTTGGGCTGCTCAGCGGCAAGACAGCCACCGTAAAAGCCGACCTGGATGAACAAGTTGGAACACTCGGAGTTGGAAGAGGGCGGCTCGTGGACTCATCTGGAGTTGTTCTAGATGCATGCGCACCGATCAAGCGCACCAGGCTGCAGAACGGTGATTCGTTGACATTTCATATAAGCAGAGTTCAAGTTCAAGACTCTCGAGGTGCTTTTGCTGCCATTCTCGGGGATGGAACCGTCACGACGTGGGGCAATTTTCTGTATGGTGCTGACAGCAGTGCCGTGCAGGATCAGCTGAAGAATGTGCAGCAGGTTCAGGCCTCTGTGAGCGCTTTTGCTGCGGTGCTTGGCGACGGATCGGTAGTGACCTGGGGTCATGCTGGCTTCGGTGGCGACAGCAGCGCTGTGCAGAATCAGCTGGGGAACGTGCGGCAGATCCAAGCCTCTTACGGCGCTTTCGCTGCCATTCTTGGTGACGGATCGGTCGTGACTTGGGGTGATGCTGAAGATGGCGCTGACAGTAGCGCAGTGCAGGATCAGCTGAAGAATGTGCAGCAGGTTCAGGCCTCTGTGAGCGTTTTTGCTGCCGTGCTTGGCGACGGATCGGTAGTGACCTGGGGTCATCCTCTCTTCGGTGGCGACAGCAGCGCTGTGCAGAATCAGCTGAGGAACGTGCGACAGATCCAAGCCTCTTACGGCGCTTTCGCTGCCATTCTTGGCGACGGATCGGTCGTGACCTGGGGTGATGCTGAAGATGGCGCTGACAGTAGCGCAGTGCAGGATCAGCTGAAGACTGTGCAGCAGGTTCAGGCCTCTGTGAGCGCTTTTGCTGCCGTGCTTGGCGACGGATCGGTAGTGACCTGGGGTCATGCTGGCTTCGGTGGCGACAGCAGCGCTGTGCAGAATCAGCTGAGGAACGTGCGGCAGATCCAAGTCTCTTACGGCGCTTTCGCTGCCATTCTTGTCGACGGATCGGTCGTGACCCGGGGTGATGCTGAAGATGGCGCTGACAGTAGCGCAGTGCAGGATCAGCTGAGGAATTTGGAGCAGGTTCAGGCCTCTTTGAGCGCTTTTGCTGCCGTGCTTGGCGATGGATCCGTAGTGACCTGGGGTCATGCTGGCTTCGGTGGCGACAGCAGCGCTGTGCAGAATCAGCTGCGGAACGTGCGACAGATCCAAGCCTCTTACGGCGCTTTCGCTGCCATTCTTGGCGACGGATCGGTCGTGACCTGGGGTGATGCTGAAGATGGCGCTGACAGTAGCGCAGTGCAGGATCAGCTGAAGAATGTGCAGCAGGTTCAGGCCTCTGTGAGCGCTTTTGCTGCCGTGCTTGGCGACGGATCGGTAGTGACCTGGGGTCATCCTCTCTTCGATGGCGACAGCAGCGCTGTGCAGAATCAGCTGAGGAACGTGCGGCAGATCCAAGCCTCTTGCGGCACTTTTGCTGCCATTCTTGGTGACGGATCGGTCGTGACCTGGGGTGATGCTGAAGATGGCGCTGACAGTAGCGCAGTGCAGGATCAGCTGAAGAATGTGCAGCAGGTGCAGGCCTCTTTGAGCGCTTTTGCTGCTGTGCTTGGCGATGGATCCGTAGTGACCTGGGGTGATGATCGGTATGGCGGTGACCGCAGTGCTGTGCAAGATCAGCTGAGGAATGTGCGGCAGATCCAAGCCTCTTGCGTCGCTTTCGCTGCCATTCTTGGCGACGGATCGGTCGTGACGTGGGGTGATGCTGAAGATGGCGCTGACAGTAGCGCAGTGGAGCATCAGCTGGAGAACGTGCAGCAGATCCAAGCCTCTGAAGTTGCTTTTGCTGCCATTCTTGGCGACGGATCGGTAGTGACCTGGGGTAATGATCAGTATGGCGGTGACAGCAGTACTGCGCAGGATCGTTTGAAGCGTGCGTACAAGGTCTCACAGTCTTTGACATTGCCGGTGGGTTTAGCAGGCGCACAGAGCAAGAATCGCCCAAGCATTTGCGAGAAAGTAGTGGCGAAGTGCTGACGAGAGGCCGGTAAGATTCGTGCTGGTGCAGACCGCTACGGTGTTTTTTTGCGATTCGCCTTTCACCCCTGGACTCCTGGATCCACACCCCGATTCCAGATTCTCGATCTAAGACTCCATGCCACAAAATTCCAACAGAAAACAGTCAAAGCTTTGCAAACCACATTGAGACACTTCTGTGGTCAAACCCTCAGGCTGAGGGTTAAGGTTCATGTGGTTAGCGTTCCTAAACCCTAAACGCTGCACCCGAAGCCCGAATCATTTAGTTTAGCACCTAAACTCACCTGCGGCTCTTTGCAAGACCTGCTGTGGAAAAAGGTCCTCAAAAAAAGCTTAAAGGTCAACAGCCTGCGGATCGTTAGAAACCATTGGACCCTCAATCCTGAACCCTACAAAGGCCCTACACAAAACCCTGAACATAGGGCCTGAAACCCCAAACCCTGTAAAACACTGGCCCAAGACGCATAAAAGTCATACTTGTGGGGGTCCAAATAAACCTTAAATCCCGAACCCGGAAAAGGCCCTCACCCCTCCGAAAACCCCAGGTCCTGCCTTCTGCACCAGTTCATTGACAATAAATGCCGGGATCCCAGACCCTTACACGGCTCAGGGCCTTCGAGTATCGGGTAGGGACCTTGATGAATAGAGCACGATTTGGGGAGGGGGGTTGTTATGATATGGAAACTACAATAAGAATCCTGAGTGATAGCGTTATGAATTTTGCCGACCCCCCACAGCAGGGTTGCTGCAACCTAGACGCTTCAAGAGAGCATCTGAGGTTTGCATAACCTGGACTTTCGAATAGCCCTTCTGGACTACATGAAGGATCTAGAATTTGGGACAGTCGAGGATTTTGATCGCAAGCCAACTCTTAGGCCACAAAATGAAGCCCGAAAGTACGTGCATCAACCATCACACACCTTGCCTTACAACTTGAATCTTCAAGCCACTAACGGCCACAGATCCTAAACTTGCCTTGGAGTCGTTGGGTGTATGCTCGCTCGAAAGCTTGTTGGGCATGCGGCTCCTGAAAGCTGTGCATGGCAGGATGTTACCTGCATTCCCTTCACAGACCCTGACCCAACAACCCTGAACTCCCTCAACCCTGCACCCTACCTCAACCCCCCAAGAAGTAGGTACAATAACGGCCCAAGACCCATAAAAAAAGGCAAGTATTTACATACCTTTGGGGTCCAGGGAGGGCCGGTAAACACCCTAAACCCTAAACCCTAACCCCTACTAAACCCTAAGCCCTAAACCCTAAAACCCTAAACCCTAAACCCTAAAACGCTAAACCGTAAACCCTAAACCCTAAAACCCTAAAACCCTAACACCCTAAACCCTAAACCCTAAAACCCTAAACCCTAACACCCTAACACCCTAACACCCTAAACCCTAATAATAACAACCCTAAACCCTAAAACCCTAAAACCCTCACTCACGCGCCCTCCCTGCTCAGTCAAGAAGGGTTCATCCCACACCATCGGCGTGGAGCCCGGCCCCCAAAGTTGGGTGCAGCTGCCAGCCTCGGCGTAGGGGTTTGGGGTTTTTGGGTGGTTTCAGGGTCTTTGGGCTTCAGGGTTTGAGGGTTCAGGGCTTAGGATTTTCGGGTTATTCTGGTGTGTTAGGGTGTTTTTTAGGGGATTCTCAAGACTAAGGTGCGCTTTAGGAGTGAAGTTCCCACTGTCTCTCGCTGCAACCTCGAAGCTCAAGCCCGGGGGTGTTGTGGGGTTCCTCCTGGAGGTTTCCCTTCAGGGCTTTAGGGTTCCTTTAAAAGGGGTTTAGGGTTTAGGGTTCAGGTATCGGGGGTACCTTTGAGGGGTTTCTATGGGGGTTTTAGGGTTGAGGGTTTAGGGAAGATGGACGATTTGGTGCCGTGGCGTGGGATAAGATGAATGACTTGTTGCTGGCGTCTTAGGCTCGAGACGGTCGGTAGAAAGACGGCAGTTGCATGTTTCATGGGTGTACTACAGAAGCCTAGACAATTACCCACATTGTTCCTTAGGGTTCCCAGTATCGTCGAACCCTAGTCGAACTGTGAAGGCCTTCCTTATTAGGGGCCACATTTTCGGGTTTAGGTCCTCAGGCTTTAGAATCCTTGGATTCAGAACTTCTGGAGATGAAGGTCGATTCCTTCGGCCTGACGAATTTATAGATATGATTCCTTTGGGCTCCTTAATGACGACTAGACGATCATCCATGCCAAAACGCCCTTCGGATTTAGGGCGAGAGAGAGACTGCTATGGGTCGAGGTCCGGCCTGAGCCCTTCTGCAGATGCGAGCGGATGTGTGCCTTTGGCACAACTCGGGCAAGGGCATTCCCGCAAGTGTCCAAACGAACATTGTGGGTTATCTACCGCCGCTCCTTGCAAGAGCCATCTGCCGAGAATGGCGGGGGAATGTCGAACATGACTGGGCGACACTGCGTGCATTGAGGGAACTCCTATGTTGTGATGATTCTCCCCTTATCTGCGTCCCGGGTCCTGAGGAAAACCCTGTGGTGCGGGAATGGGCCGTGAAGAATTTCAAGTGGCAAGAAGGCACATGCTTTGTTCCGCTGCTTGAGCTCAACGGCGACACGTTGCAAGCTGTCACAGACCTCTGGGAGCCTCCGCCGCATCAGCATGACTTTGTTAAAGTTATTTCCATCAGCTCTCTCGACAAGCTGCGCGCATGGATTCAGGAGCTGCAGCAGACAGAGTTGCTCAGCCATGGACGCAAGGAACTGTCTCTGGTGATGCGATTGCTGATGCACAGAGGGATGTCGTTCACAGAAGTCTACACAGAGTGCAGTCCAGGTCCTCATGCGACATACCGATATGTAGCACAAGTCGCGTCATTGCTTTGGCAGCGCAAGTCATGAACCATGTTGACGCACTTGACGGGCTTGGATGGCTGCGCTGGTCATCCCATGTATTTTCTTTGCTGCAGAAAAGGTGCTGCTGGGAAGACTTCCAGTACTGTTTCTTAAACAAAGGAATTGGCTAATCAGTCATAAGTAGTCGCTCTTCGGACAGGGTTCTACGCCCTCCGCAAGGGGCTTATCTACAAGCGGTCCTCTCCTGCGAAATCGCCCTTGCCAGATCCTAGCAGTCCACTCCGGCACTAGCCGCTAGCCACCACCAGCATCACCATCATCATGATCTTCTCAATCACTGTCCTCATCAGCATCGGCAACCTTTGTATCACAACCATCATCCTCAACATCGCCGCCACCACCATCATCACCACCAACACCGTCGCCACCGCCACCGGCACTACCACCGCCATCACCACCATCACCACCGCCACTTCCATCACCAACACCACCACCGTCACAGCCATCACCACCACAACCACTATCACAAGCCCCAAACCAGCACCAGCACAAGCACCAACATCATTGAATGGCATTTATCTTCCTCCTCCTCCTAACCATCATCAGCATCATCATCATCATCATCGTCATCGTCCTCGTCTTCGTGTTTCACATCGCCCTCTTCATGTGTATACTTATCTAATTGTTTGTGCTTGTCTTCATCGGCATTGTCATTGCCATCTTCGCCAATGCAATGGTTCTACAATCCTCGTGAATTCTGCAATGGTATAGTTGAAATTGAGTTTATTTAGGCCACCATGCTCAGAAGATGGACGCACTACTCCGCATGGGTCTGAACCTGTCACTGACGTGGATCTAGTCACCCGCAGGTGACATGAACAGAACGGCATGAACGCTCATTGTTAATCCTGCTCTTCTCAATTGTTGGGCAATTGCAGGTTTGGCTCCAAGATCATCACGGTGGGAGGTGCGCCGCACAACCGGAGACAGTTTCAGGGCTTTGGGGATTTGCGGGTCCAAAGCAGTTTTACTTGTCGCAGCGCTGTTTCATCAAAGCACAAACCCATATGTAGAGCCATGAGCGAGATGCCGATTTACGCCTTTGCCCATGCGGCTTCGGTTGTTCGGGTATAATTCAGCAATGACGATGCAAACACGAGTTCAGACAGTGTGCCTGGCAACCGAAGCCATGCCAACCGGGATCAAAGGTGTTGCAATGCTGTTGGCGCCGACATAGCCAGCATAGAAGATTCTGAGATGTAGTGCACGGAAAGCTGCATCCGTTGGGGGGGTGTTCGGTGTAGTATAGGTGTAGGTGTCATCATAGCAAGATGATTGTTTGAATTCAATTCTGCGACAAGTCAGTGAACCAAACCAGCACCTAAAGCCCTAAACCCTTATGTCCACATAGAAGGCCGGCGCCTCAGCCCGCTAAGATTCGGGGATCATGCAAAGACTAATATGGGGATCGATGTCTTGCTCCTCGTATCCCCGTGTAGCCCCCATACACCTGTAGTATGGTATCCCCAAGACTTGCTCCAATTGCTGAAGCCCCATATGGAGCACTGGATCCTGTTCTATCAGGCTTCGCATTGTTCAGGAGGGAAGGCCACCATGGAACAAACCACAGATAAGCCTTCTCGGCGAGGTCGAAACATCAAGCTCCAGATTTGGGACACTGCGGGTCAGGCGGGGAGATGGGGGTTTCCGAAAATAGGGGACCCTAATATTGTACCCTAAATAGTAGGATCCTTATTCTAAGGACCCAAAATAAGGTACCCCCTAATTTTCGGAAAGTCCCATATGGTCAGGGCTCCTGGGGCTACTCCGAGGTCACCTTCGGACTTTCGCAGCTCGTGACATTTACAGATGGGTGCTTCTGCGATGTGAGCCGGGAGTGGCGAGTTTCAGTCTCAATCAATACTGGTTTTTTTTGGGGGGAGGGGGATATCTATCCCTAAGGGTCCATGTACCCAAATCGTATGTACTTTGGCCCCAAAGTACCCAAATAGGGATTACTTTCAGGCCAAAGTATATCTATTTGGGTACATGGACCCTCAGGGTATTATATACAGTAGTTATGCTGGGAACCTTGAGGCGCAGCATTAGGTAATCATCGGGGCTCCTAAATTACCTGCCCGCATCTACCTGGAAAAACAGCCATTGTGGGAGAAGCAACAGAGAGCCAGAACCCGAAAGTACCCCCACCAAAACGCCACTACACTTCCTGTCAAGCTTAGGAGTCTAGTGTAGGGGCCTTAATATTTAGAATAGGGTTTGGGGGGCTCCTCCTTATTATAATTATCGTATAGCATATCCCCGACACCTATTCTAATTATTGCGGCCCCTCATTCGGTCCTAGGTGGTTGGGAAGACTCCATACTGTCCTCCTGAGATAGCGCAGGTTTCAAGGCCCTAACTGCAGTGTTCCCTAATGTGCCGGGGTGACTGACGAAGACTACGTGGTGATGCGCAAAGCCCAACCTTGACAGCTTAAACCGCATCAGCGAAGACGGAGGCAAAATCCTAAACGGCTTAGGGCTTCTAGGGCCTATGGGGCTTATAGGGGTTTTATGGGGTTCAGTGTTTATCGGGCTCGAGGGCTTGCAGGGCTCCACATCCCTGAACCTTTGGAAGCCGAAATCCAGCAAGCTCTGCAGGATCGCTACAGATCCGTGACCCGGAGCTACTACCGTGGAGCTGGCAGCTCAAACATGGCATTTTTGAGGTTTCGGAGTTAGGGTTTAGGGTTTAGCTTCGGAGTTAGGGCTGAGGGTGTGGTGTTGCATGTGCTCATTGCTGGGATCTTATCGCCGGCGCGGAGTCTGAGGCAAGGGCAAGTAATCCCTCAACTTCACAGCCGGCGCGCGTTCTCCAGTCAACTCTTGCAAAATCCCAAACCCCGCACTCCTTTGTCATCCCAGAACTATAGCCTATGATATTAGCTACGTTCTAAGATCATATTTTGTGATAAGCCCCAACCTAAAGCCCCAATCTGTGAGCTTCGGGGTTTGGTGAGACTGCAGGGGCGAGGTCGGCTTAGGTTTTCGGGTTTGGGGTTTAGGGATTAGGGTTTAGGGTTTAGGGTTTAGGATTTAGGGTTTAGGGTTTAGGGGTTTAGGGTTTGGGGTTTGGGGATTAGGTGGGTCTCCAATTCCCTCTGGCCGAGGCCGCTGGGGCGCTGATTGTCTACGACATCACCAACCGCCGAGCCCTTTGGGGTTCAGGATGCTTTGTTGCTAGAAGCCCCAAGGCGTCCAAGTGAGTTTGGAAGGGAAGGCCAGCTCTATGACCAATTGGTATAGCATTTTCGGGGATACCCTGTGGCTATCCTTAATCCTTAGCAAACAAGTATTCCGAACACAGTAAGAAGGATCCTAGGGACAGATTCGGGGTTTGCGCATGTTCTCAAGATGCCGGCTTCTTCCGTTGTCCTGTGCCTTGCTGCATCTGCGGCAGGATTGCCGAACACTTTCAGATGCAGAGGCTTGAGTTTTGAACTCGGATTTAGGGTTTAGGGTTTAGGGTTAACTTCGCCCGCAGACCCTAAACCCAAAACACCCACAGGGAAGGCTCAATAATTGCCAACATTATTGCCCAAGGGTTCCTGACTGTATCTAGAGTACATTATACCCCAAGACGCTTTTCCAATTTTTACGGTCCCTATACTGTCCTAACCATTTTGATTGAGTTTGGTAACTTTGGACTCTGTGTTGATGACTTAGAAATGCTTGGTGCCATTATGGCCACCATGCTACATGCAGCCCGACCCGAATCACTGCTGCCTTCGTTCTGTCGTGCCGGAGCATCTTGAAAAGAAAACAAGGAATCCGGATTTGGTGGGTTGAGGGTTGAGGGCTTAGAGTTTTGGGGATCTGGCACGGCTTACGATGCCTGACCTGTAGCATGCTAGAACCCTGGTGCACGAGGTTGTTGCAGAGTTGTGGGAACGTGGCCACCGGTTTTCCCAGATGATGTTTAGCAGTTTCTTGAACTCTGTCGTTGTAGCCCAACTTAGCCTAGACGGTTTAGGGTTTAGTGGCCTAGGGAGTCCCAGACAATGATACTACACATTATCCACAGCCCTATAATGGTTTGACAGGGGCACCCTCGAATTTGCTTCTTTGTTACGGAAGCTTCTTCTCCGTATGAGTCGAAAAGCACTCCACACGTATCCAAAGCCCACAGCACAAGGCGACTCTTACAACCATCTGGTGAACTGGCTTGCAGATGCCAGGACTCAGCTACAGGGAAGGGGAGACCAGGGGACGGCAATGCGAGGAACCCCTACACCCAAAACCCTAAATACGCTAGACTAAAACCTTTGTCGATTGGACCAATGCATACGGAGGAGCCTGTCAAAGATCTACCTCATGGCTGTTGAGGAACAGGTGTCAATTTGGCACACAGTCTCATAGAGGATTTGTTCTCATTCCATAGGTTTGGCACGACAACCAGTAGCCAGTCTTCCATCCGGTGTGGACTCACATGTCTTTGTACGTGCCTTGGTGCCTTCGAACCCTTTTTACTTCTTACATCGAGTTGATGCCACGGTTACTTGGCAACTCTTGTTTACAGACTCCGTCACTACGGCTGATGATCTAAATCCTGCATTACCCAAAATAATTAAGGAACATACCATAATTCCCGTAGTTTAGGGTCCTTCTAAGGTAGTGCAGGATTCAATATCATCAACCGTCCCACCCAGAACGGAACGAAGCTGCAGCCGAAAGATGGCCTTGGAATGTAAAATCGCAGAACCCTACCCAGAGTCTCCATGGTAGTTCCTTTTTTGGTCTAACCAGTTCTATACTAAAGGATCCCAACAAGCTAGCCCCAATCAGGAACTACAATGGAGACTAGAGGTAGGACAAAGAAGGAAAGGGCCTGGAAGCCCCGAGCTCGAAGCCCGTCTCACAGAAACCGGACTGCGGTTTAGGGTTTATAGGGTTTATAGGGTTTAGGGCTTATGGTTTAGGGTTTAGGGCTTTTAGGGTTTAGGGTTTAGGTTGCTTTTGACAACTCCAGCTCCTTGAATTGAAATCAACAGGGCCCTTAGAGGGGGGTAGGGGGGAGGGGGGTAGGGGCCGTTAATACCTGTATCAAGGAGTTGCTGTCCAGGAAGTATAGTCCCCCCTTGCCCTGCACAAGTTTCCCTATGATGAAATTGAAGGCAAAACTCTCAGCATTTCAGACTTTCTTTCTCATGTTCTGCACAGTAGCCACTGCACCCTCCACTCCACAGCACACGTCCCGCGAACGCAGGACTCTCGCCAGAGCAGACATCTCCATCATTACCGTAGGCGCATGCTTGTGCTACAAAGGGCATGAGATCAGATGCGAATCGTCGTTTGACGGAATGCAGATTCTTTCCCCCTACAGGTTAGCCTTTCGGTTGGAAGATTCAAGCTTAAGAGTCTCTTAGCGGAGAAGTTAGTTCCTCTGTTGGGCAGGGACTCACTGCCTTAGTGTTTAGGCTGTAGGATTTGGTGTTTAGGGCCTGCAAGTACGAGGGTAGAAGGTCTTTAGGGGGATTTCATGCTCTTAAACGACTGAATGCACATTGGCCATCATGAAGAATGGGATCCTTGTTGTACTGATCCTAACAGAGGGCTTGTCCTCAAGCCTGCACCCCAACTTTACTATACATTCTCCCCTACCTAGACCCTTAAATGTAGTAGCTTTTTGTGGGTGACCTATTCTATGGTTAGGATCCGGCAATAATAAGAAACTAAGGTAAGCCCACAAAAGGTACTACATTTAAGGGTCTAGGTACCCTAGACTTTAGGCGTAAATTCGCCCTAAACCTTCACCTGGATCCTAAAGAACCTACCTTTTTAGGGTGCCTTATACTGAATTCTTTATATAAGTCCTTAAAGAGGTAGGTTATTTGGGAAACCCTAAACCCTATGGGGTAAAGGCAAACCCTAAACCGTTCAAAGTCGCCAGCATCCTCAGGCCTGGGCCCCAGCGCACCCACGAAAAGACCCTTGAAACCTTCGAACTAGGAGAGCCGAATTTAGGATTTGCTGTTGATGTGATATATACATATATATATATATATATTTATTTATTTATTTATTTAACTAACTAACTAACTAACTAACTAACTAACTAACTAACTGACTAACTAACTAACTAACTAACTAACTACCTAACTAACTAACTAACTAACTACCTACCTACCTAACTAACTAACTAACTAACTAACTGATTAACTAACTAACTAACTAACTAACTAACTAGCTAACTATCTATCTATCTATCTATCTATCTACCTATCTATACACACACACATATATATATATGCATATATATATATATACATCCTGAATTACCCCCTAAACTATGGGAACTAAGGTCTATTCCGGATTCTGGGTAACGCCGGATTTATATTATCAACTGTAGGATTTGCAGATTCTGGGTTTGGTTGAGTTCCGGGTGTCAAGGACTTCGTTGTGGACCAGGGGTTTAGGGTTTAGGGTTTAGGGTTTGGGGAGGATTTGAGGACTTCGAGCTTCAGTGAACCAGGTTCTAGTGGAGATCGGAAAAATAACCCGTACTATTCCTCAGGGTTCCTTAATCTACTTGTTTTATTTTTTGTAAGATGTACCCCACAACCCTACTCTAGTTATCCCTAAACCCCAAATCCTAAACCCCTAAACCTTAAACCCCCAAAACCCTAAACCCTATACTGGGTTGGGGCAGTACTTGGAGGATCATAGGACTTAGTAAGTAAGGTTATAAGTACCTTAATTGGAGTTATAATCAAATATAGCTATAGTTACCTTATTTATAACCCTCATTACCAAGTCCCATGATCCTCTCCCTACACACCCCTAAACCCTAAACCCTACGCCTAACTACTAAGTCCTAGTTGTTAAGGCTTGGGGCAGTAGGGAGTAAGCAAGCCCGGGCCTCCCAAAGCCAGGGAACAAAGTCGACCTCAAGGAGAAGCGTGCCCGGGGGCCAAGTTCGGGGTTGTGGTGAGGATCTTTTTGGGGTTTGTAGGGGTTTATAGGGGTTTTGGGTTTTGGTGCGGTAGGTTTAGGGAGTTTAGGGTTTAGGGCTAGGATAATTTGAATACAGGATAGCTGCGATACAGTGAGTTACCTTTGCGGAACTCATCCTAAGGAACAGAAGGTTCTTAATAGGCGAAGTGTTGGGGGATGGTTGGGACCTGCCGGAGTTCGGATCGGGGCATGGATTTGGAATCTGCCGTCAGAAAGTACGGGGACACCAATATTTAAGCCAAGCTGTAGCTTACAGTACCGTCGTTGTAAGGACCCTAAACCCTAAATATGCTGGAAACGCCATAATGTGGCAGCTGCACTGCCGCCACGGCGTTCATAATGGCATATTTAGGTTGATGACGGCATGTTTGGGAGTTGCAATGCCTGCATCCAGCAGACTAAAGCCCAATCCCCACAGCCCAAACAACTCGAGATTTTGAGACTTCTTCTCGAACCCTCGAAAAGCAAACCCTTTGCCCTGGACTTTTGAATCCTAAGCCAGAACCCACGAAAACTCAAGCACTTCCTGCAAAGCATGTTTCGTCAGCACTGCTGTTATCATTCTCTTTACAATCGTTTCTATTGCCGAGGAAGTGACCTTCCTTGAAGCGAGTCGATGTGCACAGGAGAACGGCTGGGAAGCCCAGCACATGTGGACTGTCGTTTTCGGAGTTCTTGAAGAAAGAGTTATGATCGTGATCAAAATTAGTTATTAGGCATCATGAAAGAGATGTCTCTTATCACAAGTAGTAGCACCCGTAGATGAAGTAGCAGCAGCAACGGCTGCAGCAGCACCACTAGGCGGAGGACGACGAGGCGTAGTCAAGTCGTCGCTTGTTGTTGTACAAGCGACCATATATATATATACATACATACATACTAGTATTGTTGGCTGTGCTCGTACTACTACCAGTGCCAGTAGTGTTGGCGCTGGTGCTAATACTAGCGGTTGTACCAGCATCTTGTGATTGCTTTCTCAAGAGTTACTATCACTAGCGTATAAAGTCTACCGTACCATAGACCACTTGACTAGTTTTCAAGGCTTGCTAATTTTGACATTGCTTCCAGTATTACGCTTGCGGTTATGATCATTATTACGATGACCATTATGTATTTGGGATGCCTTGCCGTGGAGGAGGAGCTCTGCTCAGAAGTTCTCCACTTCGGGGGGTGAGGGGGGGGGGGGGGGGGGTGGGGGAGGGGGGNNCTGGGGTTTAGGATTTAGGGGTAAGAGTGAAGGAGCGAAAAGTTCTTGGGGATGCCGTCTGCAGCTTTTTGTGAGTCCTTTCTGGTCAAAGTTCCGCAGGGCGTCAGATTCGTAGCGTCGGAGCAGAGAAACCCTGCGTTGTCGGTTTGGGGTTTGGGGTTTAGGNNGGGGCTTATATCATCAACAGTATCCGCGGCATCTTTCATCTTAGCTGTCATGTTGGCAGCAGTGTCTCGGAGAGGAATCTTGCTAAGCTCCGAGATGCTTCCAGGACCTGGAGCAGATGTGTGTAGGTTGAGGGTTTAGGGTACCTTATGATATCTGAATACTTACCAATATTATTCCTCAGGGTACGTACTTTAAAGTATGGAACCTGATGATTAGTCCTCGGGGCTGCCTATTTATGGTTTTAGTATAGTATATCCCAAACACTTAGTCTAAGAATAGTCTAAGAATAAAGGCCCCTTAACCTGTGTTTTGACGGAGTTCTGATTCAACAGCCCCTACGCGCAGTCTGCTGACCTTGACTGCTGTGTTGACTCATGTTTCGTTCCAACATGCCTGCGCAGAGTAGGGAATCCCGTATAGGGGGCCCGTATCCATTCAGGATCATAGGGTTTAGAAATTCTGGGTTAGGGTTCAGGATCATAGGGTTTAGGAATTCCGGGTTTTGAGTTTAGGATCATAGGGTTCAAGAATTCCGGGTTTGAGTTTAGGATCTAGGGTTTACAGGAATTAGGGGGTTTAGGCTCAGGGTTCGATCCCCGGAGCACCCTTGGCCTGCTCCCAGATATCTTGTTTCTCGAGACCAGCGCGCTCACCGGCGAAGGCGTCCCTCCCTCAGCGGCCCGCGTTTTAGCTCAAGCGCAGTTACTTAAAAGAGGCGGAGCTGGGTTCAAATGGAAGGAGACTGGAGAAAAGATGTGAGGCTTCACTGCTAGAGCGTCAGCTCAAGCCGTCTGGCACAGAGTAAGCAAACAAGCAAACTCCCAAGTGCCAGCGAGCACAGAGGTGGAGGATGTGTTCATCAAGGTGGCGAGGATGATCTTGAACAAGATCGAAGATGGTGTCGCCGGCAGCTTTTGCACTAGAGGGTTTGAAGCTTCTTCCGGCTGCGCATCAAAAGTCCTAGTGTGGAGGGGCCCAAACGGGTTCGCTATGCTTACATAAAGGTCGTAAAAAAGGCCCCATCTACACAAATGTGTTCTGCAGGCGGTTAAACTCTATACCCGACCCAGACCCTGGACGGCAATTAGTACCATAAGCCCTAAACCCTAAACAGTAAATTAGTACGTTTTGCATGGACAACCAACATTCATGAGCCGAAAGGGAGCTCGATATCAGGGTCGACCTAGTCAAGAAGCGTCTGAATCCCAAGTCCTCACTCTAAGCATCTTGCAACCCTATACCCGAAACCCTCGGCCGTCTACGGCCTTTCAGCTGAGAAGACCATGCGAACTTGCTGCAAAAGAATGCAAGAAAACGAAACCCTAAACCCTGAAACCTAAAGCCTAAACCCTANNCTAAACCCTGAACCCTAAGCCCAAGTAACCCCAATAATCCTAAACCTAGCTCAACCCCTGAAGGCCAAAGATTCCTCGAAGCTCAGGCTGCCCTGAAAGCCCTTGAAAGGCTCCAGAAAACCGCACAAAAAAATCATCGACGTCGATAGTGAAGTTGCAGGATGTCTTCAAAAATTGCGGCAAGTTCCACGGTTTAGGGTTTANNGTTTAAGGTTTAGGGTTTAAGGCTTCCGAAGTTCAGAGCAACGATCTTCGATGGGACTCCAGCCGCCAGGCCTTATCGATCCGCTCTCCATGGCTTGGCTCTCGGAGCGCTGGTTCAGTGAGGAGTGAGGTTTTAGAGGGGTTTGACCTTCGAGGTGAGCGTTTTTATTAGGGGGGGGGGGGGGGGGNNGGTTCTGAGTTCCGGGTTTAGTGTTGTGGGGCTCTGGGTTTCGGGTTTAGAGCTTGGGTGTTCTGGGTAGAGTCGTGGGGTTTTTGGGTTTCGCGTGGTGAGGGCTCGGGTTTTGTGTCTCCTCGGCGAGTTCAGATCCTGAGCCTTAAGCCGCTTGAAGCATCCAAGTAGCACAACCCAGGGTCTGGGGGAAGTGGAATTACGAAGGGCCGTCGGACTCCGGAAGCCCCACGAAACGAAAGCCTGAACCCTAATCCTGAACCTTCATGTTGCTTAAGGGCTCTACAGGGGTTTGTCCTTAAAAGAAAGGCGAACTCAAAGCCCCTCTGGTCCCCCATCCATCGCAGGACCGTTAAACTTCAGACCAAACCCAAAATCCACCAGGTGTCAGGGATCCATACCGGTCTGCGCATTGGAGAAGGCATCGCGGGCTTTGAGCTTTACCAAGTTTCAGGCCGACTTCCCCTTGAGGATCGGGTGCTGCATCTCCTCTCGTTAAGCTGTGAAGCCTCATATATCCGGACTCGGACACTCAGCCGCTTGAGGGGCTCAGGGCGTGCTCTTTTGCAGCATTCAGAGCTGCTCAGGTTTTTGGATGCTTTCGTTACAGACTTCGAACGGCCTACAGCCGGCAAGCTTCCTTCTTGGGAGTTTCAGAAGAGATGATGCAACTATGGACCTTGGGACCCCGAGCCCCGACGCCTCAGTTCAATATTTTTTGCCGACAAGCTCACTCTCACCTTACGCACAGAGCAACTTGTTATTAATACGAACATCAAGATTATAGATACTGATAGAGGCGCCCTTTCAGGACTAGGGTTTGCGCAGCTTGGGTGGGCTTAAGCACCAGGCCACTTGGCGTTTACGCTGTCAGCTAAACCCTAAACCCTGAACCCTAAAACCCTAAACCCTAGCAAGGTTAGCAAGTGTTGTTTCACCGCTCGCCGGGCCCAAGTGCGCACGCCCCCTTCTGTGTCACATATCATACCAGATTATATCACACCATGTCATATCGGATGATATCTGTTCATCTAGTAGAACACAACAGAATAGAATATGATATAGTATAGTATAGCGTCACATAGGATTGTATCGTAAAACATAGTATACTATAGTATCGTACAGGTGGATCCGATGCTGCCGCCTCGAAAACCTGCTCGTGCTGAAGGCGTCCGCGGGCTAATATCGGGCCTTGATTACTGATCCAAAACAGACTTTGGGGTTTAGGGTTTAGGGGTCCGCTATACTATACTTCAGTGGACTATAATCATTTTAATAGGGACTTGAAGGGGACACCAGTTCTAAGTCTTCGACCCACGTCGGAACACACGATAGAAGAGTCTCTTGACCTTTTGTCCCCCAAATGAGACGTTGAGCGGAGGGGGACCAACGAGTCGACGAGTAATAGCACTCCTTCGAGTTCCTGATTATCACGGCAGTAGGCCTCAAGCTATTGCTACACTGCTAGATGTCGGCAAGGTTCTCGATGCCGAGCAGAGTTCGTTAAATCTTGCCATCCGTCAAGCCAAATCCTTCAGCATTCTGGCAGTGCCGGCTCAAGAACTGGACCGCGACACGACACGCAATCTTTGCGCCAAGCATGGCCTCTGTTTTTTCTTCACCTTCGGATGCATATTCTGAAGGCCTGGGCGGTTTCCTCGAGTCCTTAGCGGCTTCCCACGGCAGTTTGGGACATCCACAGCTTTGCCAGCGGCCTTGCGTGCACATCGCGAAGCGCGGTTCCTGCTCTCTCGGGTCTGCATGCCGTTTCTGCCATGACACACACTCCAAAGCCCCTCTGAAGATGGAAAAAGCCCAGCACGAGCTCATGCACGCCATGCGAGAGGAAGATGTGAGGACTCTTCTTATCCCTCACATCCAGAAGAGGCTTCAGCAGCTCGAGCTGACAGAGAAGGCGGCAAGTCTCTTGCTCTTGTTCGGGCAGGAACTCTACTCGGATGTGCAACACGCCTTCAAAGACATCAACCAGCGTGACCTGAGCAAGCTGAACCGGTTCCTAGCTCGACTACCTTTGCTTGCACTCGCCGCCTGTCTGTGTTTGTTCCTTTCATCTTCATGTCGGTTGAGTCCTGTGGCAAGCAGCTGTATGGTCTTCTAAACGCGCATGGAAGTAGGACCTCCAAGCACGGAGCAGTAAGCTTGTGCCGCAGTTTTCGATTTGTTCTTCGAAGGTCAAATACTTTCCGAGCACATCTCCCACTACGGTTGATGCACAGCTGGATCTGTTAAGATCTGAGCTTGACCAGCAGCGAGCATTGATGCAAGGAGTTGTGATTCAGCTCTGAGGCTCTGTGCTGTGCCTTGAGGGGCGAATGTGATCCGAGACATACATGATCCCTAAACCCTACGTAAAGCCTAAGGGTTTAGGGATTTAGGGGTTTAGGGTTTAGGGATTTGGGGATTTAGGGGTTTAGGATGATCCCGAAACCCGGGGTTAAGCGCCTTTCCGCGAGGCACAGTTAGCCTGCTTGAAGGGGCCCGAGAGGCCTTGCGTGCTTTGGAGTCGGATATTCCTTGGCTTGTTTCCCAGTTTTGTCAAGAGAGCCTCGTGGTTGTACAGCCTTTCATTTTCATCCCGAGCTTAGCCGTGAAGGCATCCTATTCGGCTGTGGCAAAACCATAATTACCTAGTTATCTGAGCGGTGTCGTTTGCCTGATTCAGACGTTGCTTTGAAATTTGCAGATCGTCCAACATGGCTCCTGATACAAAGAGTGCACCACAGCTGTGTAGATGGTTTTAAACTCTCGCATGCGGCTTTCGGTCCTGACTGCAGGGCTGCAATGCAGCATGTCGCGCAGCCGCCGGCGGCACGAACAGAGCTGCGCTGGCCTGCAACCTGGCTCTGACTTGGCACCCTTCGCTCGTGCGGAGGGAGGCCGTCCAATGACGACGAGCCGGGATGCATTGCTGGCAGCACCAGGCCTGCAGCCTTTGAAGCCTGCAGGCCCCAATCTTGCCACCTAAAGGAGATCATGTGCGACAAGAATTCTACGGCCCCGGGTCCGGGTCCAGCATAACAAGGCTGGGAACTAGTACCAATCCCTCGGTTGGTCGATGTAGGGTTTAGGGATGTTTAGGGTTGAGGGATTCGGTACTTGAGATTCTCCGTGACTGCCTGTGCACAGCTTCCAGGACTCCTGAAATGACAGCTTCTTGACACGCCTGCGATGATGGAGCAAAAGAAGGCGTTGGCCGTAGCTGGGGCTAAACGCTAAACCCGACATACCAGATGTCAGCAAGGTTGTTCGATACCGAACAGAGTTCGTTAAATCTTGCCATCCGTCAAGACAAATCCTTCAGCATTCTGGCAGTGCCGGCTCAAAAACTGGACCGCGACACGACACGCAATCTTTGCGCCAAACATGGCCTTTGTTTCTTCTTCACCTTCGGATGCATATTCTGAAGGCCTGGGCGGTTTCCTCGAGTCCTCAGCGGCTTCCCATGGCAGTTTGGGACATCCACAGCTTTGCCAGCGGCCTTGCGTGCACATGGCGAAGCGTGGTTCCTGCTCTCTCGGGTCTGCGTGCCGTTTTTGCCACGACGCGCACCGCACAGCCCCTCTGAAGATGGAAAAAGCCCAGCGCGAGATCATGCAAGCTATGCGAAAGGAAGATGTGAGGACTCTTCTTGTCCCTCACATCCAGAAAAGGCTCTCGAAGCTCGAGCTGACAGAGAAGGCGGCAAGTCTCTTGCTCGTGTTCGGGCAGGAGCTCCACTCGGATGAGCAACACGCCTTCAAAGACATCAACCAGCGTGACCTGAGCAAGCTCAACAGGTTCCTAGCTCGACTACCTTTGCTTGCACTCGCCGCCTGTCTGTGTTCCTGTCAAGCAGCTGTATGGTCTTTCTAAACGCACATGGTTGTAGAACCCCCAAGCGCGGGGCAGTAAGCTTGTGCCGCAGTTTGCGATTGTTCTTCGAAGGTCAAATACTTTCCGAGCACATCTCCCAGTACGGTTGATGCACAGCTGGATCTGTTAAGATCTGAGCTTGACCAGCAGCGAGCATTGATGCAAGGAGTTGTGGTTCAGCTCTGAAGCTCTGTGCTGTGCCTTGAGGGGCAAATATCATCCGAGACATACATGATCCCTAAACCCTAAACCCTAAGGGTTTAGGGTTTAACGATTTAGGGGTTTAGGATGATCCCGAAACCCGGGGTTAAGCGCCTTTCCGCAAAGCACAGCTAGCCTGCTTGAAGGGCCTAGCGGCCTTGAGTGCTTTGGAGCCAGATAATCCTTGGCTTTTTTTTCAGTTTTGTCAAGAGAGCCTCGTGGTTGTACAGCCTTTCATTTTCATCCCGAGCTTAGCCGTGAAGGCATCCTGTTCGGCTGTGCTAAAGAGCTGTGTTGTTTGCCTGGTTCAGACGTTGATTTGAAATCTGCTGATCGTCCAACACGGCTCCTGATACAAAAAGTGCACCACTGCTGTGTAGATGGCTTTTAACCTCTAGCATGCGGCTTTCGGTCCCATCTACGGGCTGCAATGCAGCATGTCGCGCAGCCGCCGGCGGCACGAACAGAGCTGCGCTGGCCTGCAACCTGGCTCTGACTTGGCACCCTGTGCTCGTGCGGAGGGAGGCCGTCCAGTGACGACGAGCCGGGATGCATTGCTGGCAGCACCAGGCCTGCAGCCTTTGAAGCCTGCAGGCCCCAATCTTACCACCTGGAGGATCTTGCAACCTCTCTAGGTGTCGCTTCAGCATCCTAGGCAGTCCAAGCGATCATGTGCGACAAGACTTCTACGGCCCCGGGTCCAGCATAACGACGCCGGGAACTAGTACCGGTCCCTCGGTTGGTCGATGTAGGGTTTAGGGTTGAGGGATTCGATACTTGAGATTCTCCGTGACTCCTGCACAGCTTTCAGGACTCCTCCTAAACTGACAGCTTCTTGACACACCTGCGATGATGGAGCAAAAGAAGGTGTTGGCCCCATGCATGCTGCTGGATGCTGAGCATCCCAACCAACAGCTGCTAATCCCATCTAATCCCATTGCCCAGTCACAGCATATCTACTCACGCTGGGCCTTTCATGATTGCAACATGCAATAAACCCTAAACCCTAAACCCTAACCCTAAACCCTAAACGCAGGTGTTTCTGAAAGAATACTCCCCGAACCCTGACCTGCGAAAGCGCTGAAGCTCGAAATCAGGCTCTCCGCTTTCTGTGCCCGCAAAGCCCATGCCAACATCTGACCCGGATGACGGTGAAGGATGCAGGCCGTAGCAGCGTTTAGGGTTTAGGGGCCGTAGCAGCGTTTGTTCAGGGTTTAGGAGCTTAGGGATGCATTGATTCTAATGTCTCCCGTGACATGTTGAAACTAAGAAGCTAAACTAAGTTGTTTGATGATTTGTTGTCCCTTGGCTCCTATTATTTTATGACGAATCGAAAAAAAGTCTATACTTGCTCCAGTGGGTAGCTGAACAGCCTAGCAGATCTTGAATCCCAAAACCTCAATCCTGAGTCCTAAACCCGAAACCCGAAACCCTAAACCCTACCTTAAGCCCTAAGTATCCGGTGGGGTGGGGGCCGAAAGACCGGTGCCGCACGAGGGCGCCCCGAGATGCAGAGAAAAGCTTGATATTCCCAGAGCTGAAATCTTCGTGGGTTTAGGGCTTAGGGTTTGGGGGCTTGGG
>CAJNJA010039342.1:17367-28174 GCA_905231915.1 Symbiodinium necroappetens | reverse complement strand
AAAATACCCAGAAAAAACCAAAAAAATACCCAAAAAAACCTGGACCCCTCCTTAGTTGGTACTTTTGCCAATGCGATCTGCAAACATCGTGAGGCATGTTGGTATAAACACGTGACGCCAGCATCCACGCCAGCGGCCAACAGTGGTCCATGCGACCTGACGATTGGACTGCACCGCTTACCGTCAAGGAGCTGTCAGACTGCATTGACGCATTGCCTGATGAAGAGATTCATGCTGCGTGCTTGCCAACGATGAAGATAAGCTTCAGTTGGTGCGCGCAATCACGGAAGAAACCCGTGAGGACAAGACGCTTGATCTTCAAGTGCTTGTCCCACGGCCTGCAAGGACGTTCACGCTTCTGGAGCGGCGCAACAAGAGCTGATTGCTCCTGTCAAGGTCGGTGGCTCGGCCAAGCCGCGCATGCTTATCGTGGATCGTGTCACGGAGCCATGTGACATCAGCATGAAGCCGAGTCGTATCAAGAAAGCGGCTAAGACTCCCACTGCCCCTGAAACCGTCGTCATGCAGATTGCTATTGAGCAGCGCTTCTGCGACGGTGAAACTTGGGAAAAAAGCTTCTCTTAACCCGGCCTCCGCTGCTCGTGTGTGGGCGGAAAGCATGGAGCAAGCAATCGGGTGCATGATGGCTGGAATTTCAGCAGAAAAGGGTACAAACGCACAGTTATTATGGGACTGCGCGTTGACAAAGGGTTAGCCGCAGACCTCACCAGGGCTAGCGGCCGTGAAGGCTAGTTTGCTTAGCCGGAGAAGTGGCTAAAAAGGCGGAATGGAGTCGCTTCAAATCCAATGGATTTCGTTTCGCCCTGCGAAAGCTGTGCTGAGTACGTTGCTCGTGCCCTTGCCGCCGGGCCTCACTATGGGGTCACCCGGGGAGAGAGACAATTTGGCATGAAACGAAATCCAGGTGCAAGGCTTGAATTCAGGCACCCGTGACGGCACGGAGAGAGAAAGAAACATTTGGGGAAAGCGGCGTTAAAACGAGTGATTCCGTGCAGAGAGAAAGAGAGAGAGAGAGAGAGAGAGAGGGAGAGAGATTGATCGGCCCCTACGCCCGGGAGAGAGAGAGAGAGAGAGAGCGAAAGAAACATTTGGGAAACGAGGCTTACACAGGCTTAAAGGAGCGTGACCCTGTGGAGCGAGAAAACCAAGCGTCTCGGAAAAGAGGCGCAAAGAGGCGTCAAAAGCGTGAACCAGGGGAGACAAAAACATCACGCGAGGGAAAGAGAAGCGCGGAGGCGTGCGCCGAAACCAGGCCCCAGTTGCCCCTGCCATGTGTACATGGGTTTGACCCGTCACATGGTGAGCTTTCGCATCTCAGAACAGGCCTGCCGACGGCAGTATGCTGGGGAACTTGTTTCAAGTTTCTCATCATATCCAGATATAGCAGAAGAGCCGACCTGATGCAGACGCATTTGGTTTCGAAGTGGCGTGAAAAGTTGTGATTCGCAGTCGTGTAGCCGTGCAGCTTCCCCGAAGTTCCACATCATGCCATTTTAAATTCGAGGCCCCAGCACAGCTCCATAATGTCGTGGCCTAGCGAGATTCCAGCCGCAAGCAACTACAAAACAACATGTTGGCCATAGATCTACTTGTATCGTCCATTATTTGGGGTGTTGTCGTTTTTGCCTATTTCGGTTGTTCTTCCGATGTGTTTCGCACGTATTTAGTTGCTGTCTTTCCTGCTATCGTCTGTGCCTGCTCAGCGGTATGGCGATGATTTCAGTCTGTTGCGGACGGATGGCACGTGTTGTTTGACGTCTGTGGTTCGACTGCTTGTTGCAATTTGGGAAGTCTTAAGTCTTGACAGCTTGGGCCTTGTCCCGGAACTTAGCCGCACGATAATCCAGAAACGCTGAAACTGAGACTGAGAAGAGGGCGTGAACCGAGCCGTTTCAGCTGTAGAATTGCTACTCAGGCTACATGGATTTCGCGGGCAGCGCCATCGTGCACTTGACCGGTGGCGTGAGTGCTCTGGCAGGCACTGTCGTGCTCGGCCCACGCAAGGGTCGTTTCGAGAACCCCGAGGAGTTCGAGTGCCACAACTTGCCCCTGGTGGTGCTGGGCACCTTTGCGCTCTGGTTCGGATGGTATGGCTTCAACCCGGGCTCCACACTTGGCATGCACACGGGAGACACCGGGGCGATGGCGGCACAAGTGGCCATGAACACCACCCTGTCCGCCGCCACCGGCGGCATCACAGTCTTCATTCTGAGATACGCCATCATGAGGAAGTACGATGTGGGTGGCCTCTGCAATGGTATCCTGGCAGGCCTCGTGTCCATCACAGCGGGCTGCGGCAACGTGGAGTGCGGCAGTGCCTTCGCCATCGGCCTGATTGGTGCCTTCGTGTACCAGGGCTCGTCCATGCTCTTGCAGAAGCTGAAGATCGACGACCCCGTGGATGCCAGCCCAGTGCACGGCTTCTGTGGCATCTGGGGTGCGCTGGCAGCCGGACTCTTTGACTGGGGCAAGGGCGTTGACCACTACCATGGCTGGTCAGGCTTTGGTTGCAAGCCAGTGAGCGACACCGACTCGTCATGCATGACCGGCATCGGTGGCACCGCCATTGCTGCACAGCTCATCATGGTCCTCGTGATCATTCTGTGGGCTGGAGCCCTGTCGGGTTTGGCTTTCTTCGCCCTCAAGATGACCGGACTGCTTCGCATCGACGAGTACACAGAAGAGGTCGGCATGGACGTCAAGCAGCACTCGCCACCGAAAGCCTACGCAATCGGGGCCTCCTCCAGCTCGCCCGGGCCCAGTGTGTGAAGTGCACACATGGCCTGAAGATGATGTGAGATTTTTCTTTGCATTCCTTGCCGCGGGGGCGGTTCAAGCCGCATCCCAATTTTGGGAGTGGAGCTCCTTGCATGTAAGATGGTGGTGCAGCATCCCGTGCTTTTTGTGCTTGTCTGTTCCAGTGTTGTAGGGAGCAAGGGGTGCTCGAAGCCAAGCTGGGGTCGCAAGCTAGCCGCGGAGGCAGGGACGGCATGACACCATCAATGCAGCTCTCTGCATTTGTTCTTTTCACTCCAAGGTTGTTACCATTGGTTTGCATCTCAAGATCTTTTTCTCAAGAGCTGTATCCAGGATACCAATGTGTGGACTTCCGAATGTAATCTCGGAGAAAGCATGCCAGAGGTGCAATGACTCTCTTCTGGCTCGTCGACTCGCCTTGGAGTCACTGACGTTGGGACACGCACCGATACGACCCAACGAGCAGACACGAATTCTCGCACTGATACGGCAAAAGGATCGGCAGCCAGTCTTTAACGAGAGCCAGGCCCTCCGCCCTCCCCCCTCTCCTCTGTTTTCTTGTTTGGTATGGAGCAAGGGGGCGGGGGAAGGCGAGGCTTTGCCCTGCTGCACAAGACCATCGTGGCCTTGTCCTGGGGCTCAAGCAACAGAATCCATCAACGATCCCTGAAGACCCCCAGCAAAGCAAGCCTTGCCTTCCTCACCCCTTTAACACTGCTTCGAGCCCCTCTCAGCCCCTCGATCTCGATGGCCGATGCCACTTTGAAGGCCCCTTACTCACTCGCATCTCGCTTGCGCTCTGCGAGCATCATGTGTGGGAGGCCTTGCGCAAGAAGCTGGGTGATCTCGAGGACTCGAGCGTGCTTCGTAGCCATCTCCAGTCCAGCAGGGACTTCGACACCCACGTCACGTCGGAGAAGATGTCTGAACTCGTCACGGCTTTGCAGTGCCAGGTTTGTTGTCTCCTGTCTTGGGGAGCCCAGGACGAACTCGATGCAGTCACCGAAGCTAAGGCCACCGAGAACTGCCAAATCTACATGCTTGCCCGAGTCACGCCTGTTGGCCTGCGGCTCACGACAAGTTCCAAAGCGAAGCACACATATGCACAGAACTAGCAGCTTGGGAAGGCCTCAGCTGAGAATTATATCTGCACACGCACACATCCATAAATAGTGTATACTGTACATGTATGTGTGTGTGTATATATATATACATACGTATGTATGTATGTATGTATGTATGTATGCATGTAAGTAAGTAAGTAAGTATGTATGTATGTATGTATGTATGTATGTATGTATGTATGAACGCACTTGCATATGTACGTACGTACGTATGTATGTATGTATGTACGTACGTACGTACGCGCATATGTACCTGCGTATGTATGTATGTATGTATGTATGTATGTATGTATGTATGTATGTATGTATGTATGTATGTACATGCGTACGTGCATATGCACGTACGTATGCAAGTATGTAAGTATGTGCGTTGCATATGTTCCTGTTCAGAAGATCTACGCCAGATACCTTTGCATCCTTTTTGAGGGTTTGCACCATTGGCCGTACCCGACATGGGAATGTTCGTTTGCACACTGCGGAGAACACCTGCGCAGGTTGAGCTGGAGGAACAGGTTAACAGCCTGAAATCGGAGCTGGAGGCATCCAGACGAAAAGCCCGCGGCAACGGCAAGAGCCCTTGCTGCAGGCTGCCAGAGGTGAAGACCTGAGAGCTGCACTACAAGATCTGCAGGCTCCCTTCAAAGATCTTCCATGTCAGGTTCTCTTATTTACTGAAGAAGCGTTCGCTCTTCTTCTCTGTTGCAGGAGCGGCACGAGTCTGAGCTCTGCCCTTGGTGGCAGCATTGCTCTGTGCTTCGCAGGGTGTTATAGATTCGCAGACCGAATCGCTGTTGACAGGCTGAAGAAGGCACAGTCAGCAAAAGAAGAACTTGAGCAGGACAGGTTGAAGCTGCCTTGCCACTTTGCCTCTAACTGCTCTATGAGAGGCCCTCAGCTCCAAAGCGGACTTGGAGGCTGCACACCCACGGTGCGCCCAGCGAGTTCAAGAAAGACAGTTCCCTGCTTCACCAGGCAAAAATCGCTGCTCTGCCATGGCCTTGAACGACGCCCCCGTGCCTTTCGTTCGACTACCGGTGCATCTGCCCGAGTTTAAATTTAAGCTGCATCGGGATCGAGGCAAGAAGCGGTGACGAGTCCTGTCGCGGCAGATGCAGCATCTGGGTGGGAATCTCGTCAATAGCCAGCATCGCATTCATCTTCGTGCTGTAGAACGGTCTTTGCCCGACGGGGTAGAGGTCGCTTGCTGATGAGCGTGCCCAGAACGAGAAGTTGCGACGTTGGCATGCTTGCTCCTTGGGAGTTTGTGGGCGCCGGCGTGATTTTCCATGGGAGGCTTTCAGAGGTGCGCGAGCTGACTGCCCGAAACGATGCTCTGGAGGCGGTGGAGGAGGGTGGGGGCCTTTGCGTGTTTCTGTGTGCCAAGCGGCCAGGAGCAGCTGGTGCCCGCCTCGGCTCTGCCTCGGCTCTCTGCCTGGGCTCAGGCCCACGGGCTTTTCTCGGAGCCGAGGCCAAGGCGGACGGAGACCAGCGCTCGGAGCTACAAGAGGCATCCCGAGCCTGCGGAGCGAGCGCCTCTGACGGAAGGGACAGATTGTGGCAGGAGCTGGAGCAAGAGCGTCAGCAGCGGCAGAGCTGGTGACTCATGAGCCGATTGCCCAAAAGCATCCGCTCGCGAAATCTCCCGTAGCCCAGGCCTCGAAACAGAGCTTCAGGATCTCCGAAGGTGGAGTTAACCCCGACCGCACTGCTTCACCGTAGCATCCCTTGCTTCGCAGGGCCCGCGATGATCTGGACGATGTCCTGGAAAAGTCGCGTGCAGAGCGAAAGGCGCATCACAGGCATTCCTTTGCACTGTCATGCTCTAGTGCTGTACAGGCAGATGGGGCGGAGCAAGCGGCCCAGACGGGCAGGTTTGTGATCGGTGAAGTTGGCACAGACCAAAATCAAGGTAGACTTACTTTGTGTAGAAGGCGCAGCAGTCTTGCTGTCGAAGATTGTCAGTCAAGATTGCGAGCTTGCTAGCCAAAGCCCGTGGACGGATCCATACGCCATTGGAACAACAACGGGTCAATGCAGACCAAGTGGCCAAGTGATGGCGGAGTGGAGTCAGCATGGGATGCGAGGTGCGAGCGACTGTCGCGAGTATGCCAGGAACTGGAATCCGATCCTTGTCCAGGATAAATTCGGAGAGTCAGAGATCGTTTATCGGATTGTTGTCGAATGTAACCACCTGAGGACCGAGACATGGCCACCCTGGCTCGTCAGCTCTTTCGATTCTATCTTGCAAGCCAAGTTTACCGTTGTTGCAGAGGCACTAGAGCGCATGCAGTCCGCCGAGCGCCTTGCGGCCGCAAAGTCCGCCAACCTCGAGGCCTTAGGGCCAAGCCACCCGGAGCCCCCCTTGTTGCCGTCGCTTGCAAAATGCCATGAAATGCCAGGAGATGCAGAGCGCCAGAGCCACCGAGGCGCCGCGGCGGAGCTCTGAGAGCAAAAGACCTTCGCCCTTTCAAGTTTCGACAGGCGGCGCGAGCAGATTCTTTGGCAAAGGAGTTGGAGGCAGTGCGATGTAATGTGATGGAGCTGACCTTCTCACCACATCTGCGACGGTGTTCAGAGTCGGAATGCACTTTGGATTCAAGACTGCGCTCCTATCGTCATGCAAGGGCCCTTAGTATGGGAACTTGTCAGCATGGCATGCAGAAACTTGGTGAAGCCTGGCAGCCCAGCCTAGCTCACTTCCAAACTTGAACTAACACAGAGACGGACGGCTTTGACATGTGCTATGCTGGCCGCCGGGACCTTGAGAGTGCTGCGACAAAGCAGGCCTGGAGCAATTGGAGTCTCGACGTCGTTGATCCGTACCCCAGCGTCCTATATGTCATTCTGTCGTACGCAGAGTTGCACAGGTTGCCGTCTGGGTTCGCACGCCATGCTGCCGATCTGCGCCAAGCAGGGAGTTGGGATTTTTGGGATTTTTGGATTTGGGAGCCTTGCTTTGCTGTGCCCAGGCGGTTGCGGCTCGCAGGTAGCGGCCCTCAGGATCCTTGCAGCCTGATCAAAGGGGGCCACCTTCTTGTACTTCCCTTAGAGGTGGCCGGAGCAGAGCCTCATTTTCGAGCCTGTTTGGGAGCCGCAGCCAATGTGCTCCTGACATGTATCTGCAGCATTGCGCCACATCAACCATGGCTATAAATGGGGCGAAGCACAGCAAGAAGGTGCCGGTGTTTTAACGAGCGGGGGACTGCCACGTGCAAGCCAGGCAGTTGTCGATAATGCGATATGCGCGACTTTGATGCATTTTGCAGTTCCCTATTCACTTGACGATGCTGCAGTGTCGTAATGTTGAGATCAGGAACATGTTCGAAACCTATTTCGTCCTTCGAGAGGCCTCATGCGGTCAAGTCGATCAGTTTAGTTGCCATGAGAAGCGCTGCTCCGGTGCGGCTGTCTAGCTCGATGCATGGTGCTTCTGACCAGCCTGGTACAGGCTAAGCAGCGTGTCGTCGGTGGACAAACATTTCAAGATGTTGATAGCCCGCTTCTGGGCACCCGCTTACCTCCGGCAAGCAGCATGTGCTGAGTCGCCGAGGCTTCAATTTGCGATTTATGGATCGATTCATGGCGTTCCATGCTGAGGCTCTGCCAGTCTGCACGCTTCTCTTGCCCATGCGTTGCTGATAGGCTCTGAAATCCTTGAGACGTGCAGCGCCACACGACGGACTGCAGCCCATTGGGCTCAAGCATATAGATGCTTGAGCGCTGAATGGCTGTACACAGTATTGCCAGGAGCCCCATAGTCAACCCGCAGATTTGTGCCCTGTGGTACGGTGTGCAGGATGCAGTGGGCTTTGGTGCTCTGCAGTGCACTGGCTGTGCAGGCTGAACCTGCTGTAGAGGTGCCCAGAAGTAGACTGAACTTGGACCGCGAAGTACTGCTTTCTGCCCGAACCGTCAGGTGCACATTGTCCCCCACACACACGATGATGTGGGCTGGCTGAAAACCGTTGATGAATACTTCACGGGCCAGAACAACTCCATTCAGTCCCCTGGCTTGAGTCTTTTCAAGAACTGCTCGATGTGACTTCTCAAGCGCAGCTGTCAGCGTCTGGAGGCGCGCTTATGTGCGCCTGATCCTGGACACGGTGGTTCGCTGTTTGGAGCAGAACCCGGACCGGAAGTTCACCTACGTCGAGACGGTTCTCCTGGCATTCGATTGGAAGTTTAAGTTTGATGAAAGGGCCTGAAGTTTTGCGATATATTGTTGTTTGTGTCTTAAATCAATTGTGGATGCGCCACACGTGAGGCTTTCTTCGCCCGATGGTGGAGGCAGCAGGATAACTCTACCCGGCAGCTGGTGAGGCGCCTTGTCAGCTCCGGGCAGCGGCTTGACTGCATCCCAAGTTCTGGCCAGAAAGTGTTCTGCAGTGCCTAGTGGTTGGGCAAGGTTGGAGTTCAGCAACGGTGGCTGGTGTATGCATGATGAAGCAGCGACCCACTTCCTGGCTGCTTGCCTGGCATACAGACTTGACTGAGCTGGATGTTGGCCTGCCTTCATGCAGCAACGACGTGCTCTTTGGCCGCACAGGACATGATTGACCAGACAACCTTGGGGCACAAGTTCCTCATGGAAGAGTTGGGCGCTGCTCCTCGGAATCCTGGTTGCCAAGAAGATGCTCGCATTGTGTTTCTTCGTTGGGTCGACGGTACTCGACAGGACTGGCTGGCAGCTGGATCCTTTTGGGCACTCGTCGACGCAGGCTGCACTCCTCTCCGCTGAAGTGGGCTTCCAAGGGCTCTTCTTCGGCCGCATTGATTACCAGGAAGGGGATGTGCTGTTCACTCTGCCTCTCTCTCTCTCTCGGTTCCTTCGTCGTCTGTCGAACCAAGAGGACCTCGAATTGCGACGGGAGAAGAAGGAGGCAGAGTTCATCTGGCGGGCTTCTCCATCCCTCGGTGCAGATGCGCAGGTCTTCACAGGCCTCACAGGCTCCTTGCCCCTGCCGTGATTCGAAGCTCGACTGACTCGTGATGTAGCACGTCCCCTTGGGCAGGCGAGTATGGAGGAAATTATGGCCCACCAGCTGGCTTTGACTGGGATGTGACTAGCTCGGACGAGACAATCCAGGACGACTCTGCTGATCTCTGCTGCCGCCTCACGCAAATAGCGACATACACATAGATTGCCGAGTTCGACTTTAATTGAAATCCTGAGTAGGTCCTCAGTTTTTCCTGAGTGGTACCGGAGGAAGTGTGCTAGCATGGTGTAATGCGCAGGCCTCGTGCTTCAGCCCAAACATAGCGAGGCATGTGCTGTGGAAGCTGCTTCGCGATGAGTCCACCATCTAACTGAACCATATCGGATTCAAGTGCAGTCAGGATGTAACCGGGAATTACGTGCTTCGATGGCCATCGACCACGCCACTTCCCGATGTCCGCCTCCACTTTCCCCTTACGCGCCGCAGTCACTAGGCACTAGGGACTGCCATGTTCTCTTGCTACACTCCCACACACACACACAAACACACACACAGACACACGTGAAAATTCCTGTGTCAACAACCAACAGCATGTCGACGATAGAAGCGGCAGTTGAGCTGTACCCGGCAAGATGTTAGCAGAAATGAGGTTTTGCTAGGTTCCCCGTAGTCGGAGGCAGAAGTCTCTGCAAGGTCAGGATGAGTGTAGTTGGTGAGCGCTGAAGCGCTTGTTGCACTTTGCAGGACGACCCTGCTCTGGAGGACGCCTGCTTCAAGTTACTGTGGATTTTGTGCATCCGCCTGACTGCCTTGGAACCCAGTGGTCTCAAGTGCTTCGCTTAGGATTACAACGTGAAGTCGCGGGTGGACGACTTCGTAGCTGTTGCAATGGTTCAGGCAAATCAAACCCGCGGCCGTCACATCATGATGACAATGGGCTCTGATTTCCAGTACGAGGACCCGTTCAAGTCAGAAGTTCCTGAAGTAGAGGCAGTCGCAGTCCGTGCTCCTTCGTTTGCTAAGCGCCTCTGCAGGATGCTTTCACGTGGTTCTACAACCTGGACAAGCTGATACGCCATGTGAACGCGGATGGTCGTGTGCACGCGTTCTATTCGACCCCTGGAATGTATGTCGATGCCAAGAAAAGCGAAAAGATCACTTGGCCCATGAAGGCGGGAGGGAGGCGTTGAGACGGCCAGAGCAGCGCTTGTCATGGCAGGAGGACGACTTCTTCCCTTACGCGGATGGCCCCCATCAGTTCTGGACGGGTTATTTCACATCCCGTCCGACGCTCAAGCGATACATCCGAGACACCAGCGCCTTCTTCCAGGCCACTGGCAGGGACGGGTAGTAATACGGGGAGGAACTTAAGCAGGGGGGTGAAGGAAGCAGGGGTTCAAAAAGCGGTGCAGGTGGCGAAGCAGATCAGCGTGATCAGCAACCAGCCCGCCTCCCAAATGGAAGGCTTGAACGCCTTGGCCGAGGCTGTGCCGCACCAGCGCGCTCGCACGGTCTGAGCTGCGCTGAGCTTTCTTGCCGCTGCTACTGGTAGCCACGGCTGCAGGCAATGGGAGTTGCGCAGCATCACGATGCCGCGAGTGGCACCGCCAAGCAGCACGTGACTTTCGACTATGCGAAGCGCTTGGCCAAAGGAAGGCGCGTCGAAGGGGGCCCGGCCGGCGGGTCTCAAGGGGATTTTTTGCCGCTTTCACCCTTTTTCGAGGGCGGCGGCTCTTCCAGGCGTGTCTGCGGCCTTAAAGCAGCTCACGCAAGCCCCCGACTCTTCCGAAGCTTTGGTAGCAGAGTAGCGTCACTTCAAGTTCGAAGACTTTAAGCACATGCACAAGCAAGGACTTCGTCTTCTGCGACCTCCGGAACGTCTCTGTCTGCGCTCCCACGCAAGCCGTCGGAAAGACCACTGAGAGGCGCGAGCCGTAGAGGCTAAGGAAGAGAGAGAGAGAGAGAGAG
>CAJNJA010039342.1:0-17354 GCA_905231915.1 Symbiodinium necroappetens | reverse complement strand
GTTCCCCTAGCCCACAACCCTGACGAAAGAAAGAGAGAGAGAGGCGGCGCTTCGCGCGGGGCGACGCGTTTCCGAGCGTTCTCTTCTGGTATCCCTGGAGGAGCTGCTTTACCCTTTGGAACGGCTTGGGCCACGCCAGGGAGGAGCAGAGAACTGGCCTTGAGCCGTAGGCCCGTAGGCCTAAGATTGAAAAGAGTCTAACAGTCTAAGGCTAAGTCCAAGACCAAGAAGATCTAAGAGTCTTCTCAGACGCCAGGAGCTCATTGAGCTGCCCGTGAGTACGGAGAAGCTGGAAGTGGTGAGTGGCACCCGTGGTGTCCAGGCAGCTGCAGTCTTCGCGGATGACTCTTTCCCTCACGTTCGTTTCAGGGGGCCGTGGAGTTCCAGATCGTCGAGTCGCTGCCCTCTGTAACGAACTACGGCGCTCCTGCAGGAGCCGGAGCACAGCACATTGCAGTGCACATCAGCATGTTTGCAGAGCGGCTCACAGGAGGGGCCAGCAAGACGCTGCTGGTGGCTGTGAAGCTGCCGGCTGTCGGACACGCGAGCTACTGCCTTCAGACTGCAGGCGAGGAACAGAAAGCCTTTCAGCGAGTGTGGCCTGATGTTCTGCATGTGAAGTGTTCCGGGCTTGTGCGGGAGGCGTTGCAGCACCCACCGCGAAGCTCGCAAACATCTCCCAAGGAGCTTGTCAGGCACGCGGCCTCTCATGAAGACAGATAGGGATCGGGATCGAGACGTGCCTCTCGCAGTTTTGCAACTCCATGCGACAAAGTCGCTCCTTGCACTGCCATCTCTCTGGCTCGCTTGTTCTCTGTTCGGTGGATTTTGCTTCTCTCGCTCTCTCTGTTGCGTCTTTCCTCCTTGCATAGCTGCGTCTTTCTTTAGCTCTCCCAATGTCTCTCTCTGTCTTTCTGTCTGTGTTTCCCTGGACCCAGCCATCCGTGACTCTGCACCCGCTTGTAGTTTGCAGAGAAGGAGGTCAGATGAAAGCAAGGGTAAGAGAATGTAAACTAAAGTTGCATTGAGAAGCACTTGACCTGCTTCAGGCCCTGGAGAACGAAAACCTGAAGCTGTGGTTCTGCGGTGGTGCTTCAGAGACAAAGCACATTTTCGTTGACGTGTCGGCCATTTTTCAAACGCGAGCCTTCTCTCACTTTGGCGCATGCAGGTATGCTGGCGAATATCACGGACAAGCTGAGCAAGACTTCTACACGTGCTGAGCAGTCGTGGATGTGGTACAAGGCTGTCTGACGTCGTTTTTAAAACCATGCCTGGAAATAGCTCTGAAGAGCTGCGCATGTAAGAGCTGCACAGGCATCCGTGGGCGACGCAGCGAGCTCTCAGGCCAGTGGTGCCTACATCTTCCGGCCCAACCGCTCTCAGGACAGGGTGCAATGGGACCCTGAAGTTCCGCAGCTTCGCCCTTGCTCTTGGAAAGGCACTTCCGGTCTTTACCGGCTTGCCCTTCATGCGCGTGTTTCGCGGGCCGCTTGCCGACGAGGTGCAGTGATCCTTGCAGCTTCCTGTGACGATGAAGGCATGGGGGGCCCCCGGAGGTGCACCAGCAGGTGGGTTCCTGGATCTCGCAGCGGACTCGCCTGGCCCGGGGTGCAAGGCATGTTGAAATTACTTACACCGTGAGCTGTTCGGCTGCACACAGAGCCCGCAACTCGTATCACGAACAACTCATATCATCTCATATCACGACTCGATTGCATCTGTGAGCAATGTGGGAGCAAAGGTGATATCCCGGTCGATGATGGCTGGGGGAAGGAGATCGTCCCAGCCTCGTTTCCCTCCCCCCCAAGCTGTGGTGATCTTGGCCCGACAAGTCCGTCTGCACGTCCGCCTCGACAAGGTTTCCCGCATAAGCACCGACATCAAGACTGGCGGCACTTGCTACACAGACAGCAACGGCCGGGAGATGTTGCAAAGAAAACGCGCCCTGCCCCGCATTATTATCATGTATTGGGAATCTGTGGCAGCTGGGGCAGCGCCGAGGAGACTTCCGGCCAACTTGGAAATTGAAGCAAACCGAGGAGGTTGCAGGCTGCCTTTTAAGTAGAGCTGAACGTCTTGGGTTTTGGACGTGTTCTTTTTTTCCGGCAGGAAACTACTTCCCTGTGACGACCTCCCTGTACATCAGGCTGCGGCTGTGCGAAGAAGCCCGAAAGGGGGGCTGCTCGCGGGCTGCTTGGGTGGTTTTTTGTCTCAGGGACACGGCTGCCCAGCTCACGGTCCTCACGGACGTCGCCCAGGAGCTCAAGCTCGGGAGGGACCCGGGTGCCTTTCGTTTCATCCCCAGCCTGAAGGCCGGCACCGGCTGCGTACGAGATGGTGAGATCGAGCTGATGGTGCACCGCCGGCTGCTGCAGGAGCGCTGTAGACTCTAGAGTCATCTAGAAGTCTACAGTGCATCCCTTGTCGCGAGCCAGCAGGGGATCTCCTGTGAGGATGATGGCCGTGGTGTTGGCGAGCCATTGAATGAAACGGAGTTTGTGACCCCCTATGTTGGAGACAAGAATGATCAGGGCCGGCACTACGGACCTGGCCTTGTTCCTTGGAAGCAGATCTCGAGCTTCCGAGCTTCGGGGCACCCGACGCGTGCCGTCTTAGGTGACCCGGGGAGTGCACGTGCTCCACTTTGGGCCACCGGCCACAGCTGCGGCCACATGGCGGCCTCTGATGGACCGCATGTACATACCGGTGCAGCCCTTCTTTGGAGGTCACTCTGCTAACGTACAGGCAAACGATGTGCGGTGTCGGTGTACCCTAGAGCCTCCGCAGCAAGCGCATGACTTTAGGTGGCAAGGCAGCGCCAAGCGTCGGATCCTTCTCCTTGCAGGGTGACCTGCCGCCAAGCCTGCAGGTGCGGAGGGTTCCGAGGGGTGGGGGGGGGGTCTCAGGAGGGGACGAAGCTCGCTCTGAAGAGGTGCTCACACTCTCGCAGTGGGATGAAACGCATATTCTTCTTCGAATTGGACATCAATTCGGGATCGGCGAGGACATTGTGCTGTTGTTGCCTCACCACCACTGAGTAAAGCAAGCGCTTCTTCCGACAGGACTCCGAATTGTCCAAACCGGTGTCTGTGGACATCAAGTCGGTTTTGGTAGGCTGTCGCGCATCGGAACATGAAGCGCATCGTTTGAGCTCCCTTTTCGGGTACCCCAAGTGTCGATGCGGGCAGGTGCAACCGTCCTCTCCATTGAAGAGCGAGGATTGGCGGCAACTATCACCAGGGATGAAGTCGAGCGCCTTATCCAAACCAAGCACCTGAATTACAATCTCTAGCAGTTGCCCTGCTCTCGCAGTAGGACCGTGAGATTTGTTGTGTTGAGTTCTGAAGCCAGCGTGCTGGCCATGTCCTGCTAACAAGCGTCGCACGTTACGCTTGCCAGGCAGCGTCGTATCCCTTGGCATGTGGAAGGGTCGAGCCGGTCCAAACAGCGCTCCGACGTCTTCACCTTTGGCCCGCTTCAAATCAGGCTTCGTGACATGCCTCGCGTGGAGCATGAGTAACGGCATATCGCAACAGCTGGCAAGGACCTTCTTCGTGCAGATTGCCCACCAGAGTGAGACGATGTTCGTTTGAGGGACTGCATGTGCCTCTCTGTTCCCGGGGTTTTGTGTCCAGACAGTGGGCCCGAAAGAAGAGGACCCAAGAAACGTGGCCCCCGTGGTCCGAGCAGGAGTGCAGCCAGCGAGCTTTGAATCCCGCTGAGCCCCACCCGGCAGCTCGTAAGTTTAAGCTTCCTGGGGCGCTTCGCCTGTGCCGATTGGGCCGTGAAGCTCTCACCAGGCCTCAGCTGGAGGAAAAAAGGCTGTCCTCGAGTCATCTTCATGCCCGGAGAGCCCTGAAAAGGTCCAAATATTTCAATTCCGGACTCGTCTTGTCCAGGTCGAGGCCTTGAGGAGGCAGGGCAGCAATGGGCAGCAAAACCGGAGGCTTCCGGACACGACACCACCTTCGAACAGGAAGCCAGGACAAGCCAGACCCGACTTGTCCTCCCTGGCGGCTCGCGTTGCATGGTTCGGCTGCCCAGTCACCCCCCGAAAAATAAGAGGTCTTACTAAGCGGTAGTAGTCTTCCCTCAAACTCTACTTTTCCGCGATGAGGGCCAAGGAGCGGCCGACGGGCGCGCAGAGGCGCGCGCCCCAAGAGAAGACCGACGATCTGCAGTGCTCCATGGCGGCTCCGCCTCACTCTGGGCTCTGGTGCTCTGTGCAGGTGGGAGCTCCTCCCACACTACTGCCAGGCGCGCTCGTAGATGACTCTGAGGTGGGCACTTTTTTTGTGCACCTGCAGGTCGTGCAGGGTCGGAGAGCTGAGCACAGCGGCCGTGGCTGGCTTCAGGCGAAACACAGTTTGCTTGGTATGCTTGTGACGGTTATGGCCCGGTTGCTGTTGCAGATGACGAGTCTGTAGCAATGCTGAAAGTCGGGGACGAGCTCTGCTGCTGGTGCCGTTGCTGCTGCTGTCTGCTCTTGACTTGCCAAGGAACATCATCAAGAGCATCATAACTCATCCCGCACTCCCCTCAATCACGTCCCCAAAACTCACAACCGTAACACTTGATTCTTTTGGTCTCTTGACCCTCGAGCCAAGTTCGCACCGATTTGTGCTTGTCATCCTTGCTGCGCTCGCACTCGAACTCTGACGACTTGACCTTGGTACACTTCTCGGATTTGTGCTTGCTTCACAAACACTCCTCCCCAGCGTCCGCTTCAGACATCGTTTGTGCTGTATGCTGCCTCGAACATGTTGGCACAAATTCCCTACCACTAAAGATTACTTTGATCGCCCCTTCACGCAAAGCAACACAATTGCTCCTGCCAGGTACCCCCACGGCCTGTAATGCCATCTTTCTTGTTTCGGGGTGTTTGTTGGTTCGTGATGCCCAGTGTCTTCAATTGGCGATCTTTCCAGCATACTCCAGCGGATTTACCAAAAGGATAATTAAACTATGTGATTTCCGGTCTTACTGGACTATTCCTTCGGGAAAACCGGTGATTCATGCACATGTCGGAGCTCTCCACCACTCTCCGGGAAGTGAATGCTCTTCATGTCTTTAAACTCGATAGCCGAACTGCTGAGACCTGAAATGTGTCTCATGTCAACCCGCTCTTGGTGCAAAATGTGTTAGGTTTGCTCGCGGAGTCCGGCCTTCTCTCGAAGGATTTGCAACCGGAATTTGGGGAGAGGCTCGTGGATGACCGCAGCTCCAAGATCCTGAATTGAATCACGCAGCCAACTTGCTCGTAATAGCTCCACTTCAAAGGCTGAAGGCTCTCCCTGAAAGCCAGAATGATAGCAGCTGAGTTGTCACATCTCAGCGCGGAAGTCCATGTCCCATCAGCTGGTTCACTGCTGTTTGCATGCGATCTCCTTGACTCAGACACTCCGACATGGCAACCGTCTCTGCTTCGGTGGCTGACCACGCCGTGAGGGTCTGCTCTGTGGATGCCCAATCAAGAATACTAGACCCTATCATGTAAACCAGCCCAGACCTTGACCTTCCAGCTGTTGGAGCAAATGACGCGTCGGAGAAACATGTGACCTCCTGTATGTCCTGTTGCGCCTTGTAGTTGGGGCAAGCATCCAATGTTCCACGGATGTACCGCCATACATGACGACCAATCAGCCGCAATACCCGCTTAGGGCTATGAGTCAACTCCGATGCCAAAATTCCTACCGTGCTGGCTATGTCAGGTCTTGACCGTGTGCTCATCCACAACAGTGTTCCTAGCTCACGCTGACACTCAAGCTTATTCTGTTCATATGCCTCGTCCTCGACTTCGTCATCATCAAGCTCAAGTTGTGGCAAGCCTTTAAGATGGAACCACTACCGTCGATGAAGCTCCTGTAGACCCAAGCGCTGGTTGATGATCACATCGCTCCGTGCGTTGAAGCTACCCAGCTCGCCACACTTGACATCACACTCTTTTCGGCTGATGTACCCCTGGAGTTTCAATGTCCACTCTTGCCCAATGTACTCCAGAGACCTTCACACCACCTCCTTGCAAGCGAGACATTGCTAGGGCCGCAGTCAATTTCAGGTCCAGGCCTCATGTCACACTGGGTTTAGTTGAGAATCCTAGACCCTAAACCCTAAACCGCCTAAACCCTTACTAGTCGGAGTCGAGTTCTCCTTGGGTCAGTTTCGCTCGCCTGGAGGTGACCACCCGTCTTGCGGCAGAGGAGCTGTGGCAAGTCTCCATTGTGACATTCGCAGCACATTTTTGCCGTAAGCGTACAGGAAACTTGGACCTCGAAAGGGAGGTCCGATCAATCTCCGCGGGCACGGACCTCAGAGACGGATGGGGAGCTCCCGGCATCCGGGCTCAGCCCAGGTCCGCGAGCACTTTGTGGTCTTCGAGCTGCCTCGTGAAACGAGCGGGGTCGCAGAGGACCGTCCGCGGCATGCTTTTGAAGCATTCCAAGAGTGTTAAAAACCTGCTGGCAGGACTTCCGAATAGCTGCTGTGAAACCTGGTGTGCCGGCAGAGTCGACTTGAGCAGAAAACGCTGTACTTGCCTGCCAACTCCAAGCGCGACAGCTTTGGCGGTTTTGCTCATAGCCCTCTCTGCAGGTGCAGAGTGCGAAGCTGGCTCAGCTGCAGGCACCCATAGCACCCTCTCAAACTCTCGTCTCCCCTCAGAAAGTCACCCCCAGCCGCCAGGCCGAGCTCCAAAAGAGCACTCAGGCCAGGTGAAATCCTCTTCTTAACCCTCTTCTGCAGCACATTTCTACGAAGATGACCAGGCACACGTTGAAGAGCAACGGAAGGCTTCCGACTTGCAGGTCTGCTTCGGCATGGCTTGGCTAGCGCCCATGCATTTGACTTGCCCCGCTTTGCTGACATGAGCATGTTGCTGAGTTGCTCAGCGGGTGTCGATTCGCACCACAGCACAGCTTCTCGTAGTGCCGTTAAGCTTCTCTGAAGCTCCAGCCACCACTGTCATGCCGTGTCTTCGCCACGACAAATTTTGCTAATTTACCACAGATTCGCGACTCTCTGCTGACATTGCTCAAGACTGTCGCAGCAGGAACATGGCCAAATCGAAGATTCGACAACTTCCCAAGTGCAGCGAGATGTCAAAGTGTTGCATGAATCGAAGCCTTTGTGTGTGTGTGTGCTAAGATGGAGTTGTTTTAGCAAAAGGATTGTAAAGAAGCACCCAAATCCGTTTAGCCGTAGCTCCGCAAAGGGCAGAACACATTACCTACCCAAGCTTTGCAGCCGGAGTGCGCTAGCCTTGGCTGCCTTGGTGGACGTCGATTCGAGGCGAGAGTTCCTGCATCTCAGGTCCTCCTGCGATGGTCCGCTACAGGATCGTCCGGTCTGGGGGGGGGGGGGGGCAATGCTTTCACGCTTTGAGCCAAGCCATTTTGAGCCAGTCATGAGCTTTGGAGGTCGTGTCGGCTGTGCCACTCCGCAGCTCTGGCTCGAAGTTTTTTTCGCGTTGCTCCGAACATACAACGGAGGCAGGCTCGTGATCTTCGTTGAGGTTGCACCTAGCGGCCTAGCGCGACATGCCGCATGCCACATTAGCCGTGCATTGCCGTGCAGCACGGTGTTCCGCAGGCATCCGCTGCTTACCGCTGCACCGCAAGAGTGTAGTGGAGCAGGGACTGGGCAGCGATGGCATCAGGCACACCGTGCTGTGGTCGCTGCTTTCATCGCTGGCACTCATCTCTGTCTCCGCCTCCTCCGCCTCCGAATGTGTCGAATCATTCAAGGTAGCCCGAGTAGGGTCAGCAAGTGCTTAGCAAGTGCCTTGTGAGAGCTCGGAACTTAGCTAGTGCTTTGTAAGCCCTTGATGCCTTCATAACCGGTGCACGCGGGTTTGCTGCGTGCTTCAATGCATCCATGGAATCCGGGATATGTTGCCCGGACATTCACTTTAGAAGCTTCGAGCTTACTAAGCGCTTGCTAAGCGCTCGCTAAGTACTCGCTAAGCACTTGGACCTCGACAGCCTGTATGTCGCGCGGGCTTGAACACCGGCCCAACAAAAAACCTTGACATCCTCCAAGCAGGCGTCTCCGCCTAACTGAGGCCACTCTGGCTCCCCCCCATCCCCCGACCCCTCCCCTAACATCTGGAAAGCATGCTGCGGGCATTTCACTTCGAGCAGGCTGTGTTGTGAAGGCCTCTGCAAGGAGGCTCCCTCCCCTTCAAAGGGTTGGCCGACTCCCCCAAGTCTCAGTTGAACGTTTCCGCAGTAAGATAAAGAGTTGACGTTGACTCGGGTGTGTGAGTGGAACAATGCCAAGAGCAGCCTGGACAGAACAACTCAATCATCATGTCTGGAAAGCGTAAGGGCAGGAAGGATTTCCGCATGAGCGGGTACGCTGACACTCGGCGACCTCAAGAGAGTTAGGGAGCAGGTATGACTTAGAGTGTTGGAATGGCTTATCCATCGCGTGAAATCAGCATCACAACAACAACTGCGTCATGAGACCTGTCGTCATGGCGCAGGCATGCATGCTGCCGCTGTAGGACCGGGCTTTGTGGCCGTCTTGCTATCTTCTGTGCCGCTGCTGTTTTCGAGGACAGCTCGGACCTTGCAAGTCCACGAGGTCAGGCGCCGATGTAGTGGGGCTCGATGCGTGCGGTGCCCCAGAGACTTGCTCGGCAGCATGACATGGATGCTTGCTCTATCCTCTATCTTGGGCATTTTGGCTCTAAACAGCAGCCTGGCAACCTGTAGCCCGGGGCGCCTTCCCACAGTCGCCCGGCCAACGACACTTGACATCAAGACAGAAACTCCTGCGGACTGATTGGGGTTCGCACGACTGCGTGCTGATTTCCGATGCGACATTTGGAAAGCATGACGGTAACTCATCGTGTCCATCCGCACAAGTCATTTGGCTTCCGTGTTCACTTGTTTGCTCTCACTTTTGATAAGGCCGTTGACATCTGGGCCCCACACCGTGATCCCACTGATCTCGCACCATGACAAGAAAATCCGCAAATTTGTGAGATGTGATGGTTCTGAGACAGAATTTTCTACAGCACCACGACAACCATGTTTGAAAGTTTGGTACGGGAGCTGATTGAGTATGGTGTGCACAGCAAAGAACTGACAAGCAACGATTGCTCTGTGTGGGTTCCGGATGAAGGATCGCAAAGCATTATGCACAGCATCATCATTCGGCACAGCAACCCAGGTAAACGCGAAAACAGTCACCCCTTTCGCCATGCCAACGTGAGCAAATCTTGGCTTCTACTGCCTAAGTAATTCAAGCAGCGATTCTTGCTTGGCTTTGCTGACGAGGATTATTCCTCTGGTCCGACAGAACATGGAACCGGTGGCTGAGTTGCACGTGGGTAACGTATTTCCCTTCTGCCTGGCCTGCAAATCATGTCGCATGTATCGATTCGATTTTCGGAAGGTTCATTTGTGAGCCGCCAAGGTCACGCCGACCGTGTCGCGAAGAAAGACCGCCGAGGACGCATCGCGGCAGATGTTCGACAAGCGGGAGCTGCGAAAGCGCGACCTGGCGAGCGCATAGCGATAGCAGTGCTTTGGAGGAAGGACGGTGGGCGGAAGGACTGAGCGAGTTCCGAGGCAACAAGTCGATCTACCTTGAAAGACTGGGCTCTTGGCGCCAGCTGCAGAAAGAGGTGGCAGGCCTCAACTTCTTTGAGCTTGCCATGTGCTTCCGTGGCAGGTCCCAGCAAGCTCCGACAGCAGGCCGTCTTCTCGTGTACGAGCGCCTCGATGTCCAGAAGAGCTCTGTCACTTTCCATGCGCGTTATGTAGTTAGCATCTCTTAGTCACTGTGCCGACTTCTGATCCAGGTCTACATCCGGAAGCGACCTTTGTTCGATCACGAGGAGAGGCTTGGGGAGTTCGATGTCGTGAGTGTGAAGGGGGAGCAGCAGGTGGCCACCTGGCGACAACCAGGGGGAAAGAAATACAGTGCAGTGGTACCATGAATGTTGATTGTAGAAGGGCCAAACCGCCAAGCCCAGGTCATCCACAACTGCTTGACGAAGGCAGACTTGCGATCCCTTTACGAGCTCGGCTTACACTGGCGAATGCTTCTGTGGAAGGGATAATAGTCTTCAACCATCTGCCCTGAGATGCAAGGTCTCTCACATGGGCTACCAGTTCACAGAAGCTTTCAACGAGGCTGCCACCAATGACGATATTTATTCCCGCTGCGCTGCACCAGCTGTGCACCATGAGCCTCGGAATGAAAGAAGCTATCACCTTGAGCTTTGTGGTCTCTCCCCATTCCTTGTGGCTTCGATCCCAGGTCTTGGCGGGGCAGGTGCTGACGGCAGTGTGAGTGCTCGTTGCCTGTGGTAGGACCTACATTGCTCAACTTGCTTTGCTTCAGGTGGCAACACTCTTCCTTTTCGGGCAAACGGGCAGCGGCAAGAGCCATACCATGACTGGGCTCATGCGACGAGCAGTACAAGATCTGTTTGCAGAAAGCGAAACAGATTCTGTCACTTGCATCTTGGCCACAGCTTCTGTGGCATGTGTGTTGATAGCCGTCATGTCATACAAAGCTAAGAAAACACGCGCCCCGGACTAGAGGAATAATAGGTGTCAGGTTAGGACAAGTCAAAGACAGTACAACCAAACGTTTGGCTCAAGGAAAACAAGCATGATTGCATTGCTTGTTGTACTTCCTTGTTAGAACACTTGTGTCTCTCGTGTTCTTCTGGTTAACAGCCTCAGCTTGTTGATCGCTGTTCATTAGTGTCTGTGGCTAGGTGAGCCTAGGGCCTAGAGCCTCTTCCTGAGCCACAGCCCTTCCTATTGTAACTCCACCGCGCTTGGTGTAGAGTTTGGCATCGCTGAGAGTAGGTCTTGCAAGTGGCCTGCCATATTTGTATTGTGTTAGCAACCTGTGTAGGCCAGACCCGAGCCACCAGGTAGAGCATTCCATATCCTGAACTTCCCAACTTCCATATCTTCCGATTGTGCATGCCAACGGCAATAGAGATACTTCACGACTGAGCCATCAATCTTTACTACAGCACGACTGTGGGTTCTTTCCGACCTACCTTCAGAACCGACGAAGGTGGAACAGAACTAGGACACGTTGGAAGAGGTTCGTTCGCAGGTCCATTGATTCGTGGTATCGCACATCCTTCTTACTACGGTACTTCCCGTGATGAACAGGCTGTCGCTGCTTGCTTCTTCACTACGCGCAGCGAGGTCATTGCATCGCATTCGCACTTAAAGCCTAGCTACTGGTAACTTGTTGGCATTCTGCCTCTGGTTAATCAAGAACCGCACCACAACATCCCGACATCCAAATCCGAGATTAGGCTGAGCCAAAAGCATATTCAGCATCGAACCTTCAATCAAAGATTGTGATTCAAAGGCAACAGCCGCACCCAGGATTCACCCTATTGTAAGGTAGAGGACTTGGATTGCATCAGTGCCTCTTGCTTGGCATCTCGCCACTGGAGCATCCCCGCATTCCTGAACATCCCAAAACAGAACAGCAGGCAAAGCTTGAGATTGATTCGGTTTCACAAAGCTTGAGATAGATTCGGTTTCAGAGTCAAAGACCTTGACCGCATCATATCTGAACCGCAGCCGGTGCGCAAGGTCCTTTGGTTGGCTGTTGCTAGTAGCTTCCTTTGTTGTGCTTAGTACAATCGAAGCGCTTGCACTTCACCTTCAGTAAGCCACTATTACGGCATTGGGGTGGCAGGGATAAAGCCATTGGTGTACCGCTCAGCATGTCATTGATGATGCTGACGGCACGTCACTCGACAAGGTCGTCTTTCATCCCCGTAGATTTGAGCACTTGGGTTGGAGGCTCCCAACGTTACGCTTGTGACTGCGGGCCATGCGGGCTTCTAACCTGCTCGCCGGAATGTGCCTGGGCAGGACAGGACCAAGGCCGTGTTGTGCTCAAGAAAGTTGTGTTGCTCCGCTTGTCCGGTTGTCCGCGGCCCTCCTGGTGTTGTGCCCAGCGGCGGGAAAACACCTACGCGAGTGATCCGCTGTAAGACTGATCAAAATTGCAATCTGAATGCTGCTTGGGACCCTGTCGCTCGCAATCCCGGTCGGGCTCTGCGGTCGTGGCTTATTGACTTTGATCCGAGTTTACGTTCTGTCCTTGGCGACACGTGGGGATGGGAGCAGTCCAAAGGCTTTCAGGGCCAGCGTGCCCAGGGCCTCCTGCGCATTGAATCCCAAAAGGCTTGGAACCTCCTCGCGCATTCTGGCAAAATGCATGAGGGACAGCGTTGGTACTTCGAGCTTGCTTCAAAGGAAACCGGCGACACTGACATCACCATTGATTGGCTTGATCGCGATCGCCAAAGTTGGTTTGACCATGCTGCGCATGCTGCCGGTATCGCTGGCGCTGTGGGACGTGCTCAGCCTGGCATCCGTCGCAGGCGGCGCAGGCGCACGCTGTGGAGACTCCGAGCATGCCTGGATGTAGACCGTGACCGTGATGTCTTTCATTTTCTGCCAGAAAATGCTTCTGAAGGTGAGGAGATCCTGCTTTCTGTTGCTGAGCCGCGCCGTCGTCAGTGCGAGGTTCGTGCTGAACTGCCTCCCGAGGGACGGGCCTTCTACCACAGCAAGCTGATGACCTTGTTGTTGCGACTTACTGTCCTACAAAAGAACAGATAGCAAATGGACTCACTGAGGTGATACATCCTTACGAGGTGCCCGAAATGATTGTTCAACAGGTCTTAAGCTAGTCCCAAGAGAGGATTTGCTTTGATCATCCTAGCCGACAGCGTTGCCCGTGCTGAAGCGTTTGCTTCCAATCTGCCTCAACGCGTAACCAAACAGCATATAGTGCAACTTCTGTCCTGTCTGCCACGAGAACAGTCTGCGAGAGAGCTGCAAATGACGTGCGTTTTTTGCATCAGGTGCTTGCGTTCACGAAGGAGTCGTCGATGTAAGACGTTTGACACGGATGTTTCCAAAGTCAACTGCCGTAATCATTAGGTTCCTTGCATGGACAGTTTGTGCTTTCGCATACCTTTACCACCATTGTAGTCCAGGAGGGTGTCATGGCACCACTGCACAGGGACTCACACAACGCGCCAGGCTCTAAGAACTTACTTGCAAGCCTAACGCATTGCACAGAGCCGCTGCTATGGGTTGAGGATCCTGATGGAGACTCCCCATGCCCGGTAACAGGTGTACATTTGCGAGGCTTCATGTTGAAGAGCCCTGCAAAGGTCCATCCACGCCGTTGGCATGCGTCAATGGCCACAAGCAATCCTAAGTTCACTGCAGATGCATTCAGCACTAGAAATGCAACCAACATCAGTCCTGATGATCACCACTTGTTGCGCGAGCTAGGCTTTAAACTCCGGTAGCCGTTGACTGTTGTAAATATGGCCGTTGGCACAGGCTCAGGTGAATGCTTGGACATGTCCTAAAGGGGGGAGCTTTCAGAAAACCCGCACCCCGGGCATGTTCACTAGACGGGAAGAGGTGTCAGGTTAGGACAAGTCAAAGACAGCACAACCGAACATTTGGCTCAAAAAACAAGTGTGATTGCATTGCTTGTTGTATTTCCTCGTTAGAGCATTTGTGTCTCTGTGTTCCCGTGACAACGTGCAGTTAGAGGCATTTTCTGCATCGAAGGCAAACTCACTGCTTTCGAAATCGCCGGCAAAAACATGCGGGACTTGCTGGGAGACGGATCCAATGACCTCAAGGTGGCGAAAGTTACACTTTCATGCGAGCCAGCAGACGATGCAGCCTTCTCAGCTTTGTCAGGTCATGGACAAGGGGAATAGGACTCGCATTGTGGGTGCGCATGTCTGCGTGAGCCCCGGTGTGAGCGTTGTTTCCCCATGTGATCCTCAGTTTCTGCTAGCGACACGTTCTCGCTCAGGTGAGCTGAGCAGTCCGGACAATTTGCAGCAACTGCTGGAAGGCTCTGCTAGCGACGGGCACGAGCGCTGACGAGTCGCTTCAAGGTGGTGCACAGGACATGCACTTGTCTCTGGAGCCTGCAGGTGCGCTTGCTCGCCGGGCAACGCGGGCGACACAGGCCAACGACACTTCGTCCCGCTCCCATGCCGTGTTCCGCATCTGCCTACCAGGAGGCGGGGTGATCGGCTTGGAAACCCGGGTATTCCAGGTGTTTCTTCGCACTGGGCTGAAGTCAGATCTCATGCCAGTGTCAGGTGCAGTGCTGACCTTGGTGGATTGTGCTGGGAGCGAAAGGCGTCAAGACACCACGCAGCACGATTCGCAAGGTCAGAAGGAGACTTGGCATGGTGGAAGGCAGTATCGGGAAACAGTTTCGAGTTGAAGCCCAGCTAAGGAGAGCGCTGAAATCAATGCAACGATCTTCGCTCTGAAGGCGGGACCAAACTTGGCACGGGCACGCATTGTAGTGGAGCTCGTTTTGTAGCAGGAGTGCTTCAGAGCCATGCGCTCGCCGAAAGGACAGTGGCGGCCTCAGCTCTGCTTCACTGCCTTGCTTCGTGGAAGTGTCCGGGTGTCGGGAGTCCGGAGCTAAGGCCGCCCTTTCGCAGCAGCCTGCTCACACGTGTGCTGTCCGACAGCTTCAGCAGCACCGACGCCATGATTGTGGCCATAGGCTGCAAGGGTTCTGCCAGGATTTTCCGGCTTGACATACTAGATACCATCAACCCCAAATAAGCTGCAAAAGTTGTACGTCATGGAGGGACGGTGAGTCCCTCGGCGACTGATACGGAGCACTCGCTGGCCACCGTGCGGTCTTTGCAGGATCCTGTTCGGGCTGAGAAGGTAGCCACTTTTTTCTATCTACGTCGGAAGTTCTGGTGCAGGAGCTGCAGGGGACGAAGATGGCCTTCGAGGAGCAGGAGCGCACGTGCTTGTGGGTTTTTTGTGATTGTCGATATCGGTCGATTTTTCGAGGCGGCCTGCCGGTTGAAAAGCAACCATGGCAGGAGGACATCGTCCAGCGGAAGCAGGCTTGAGACTGTGCAATGCGGCACCGAGAGATGCCACGATGCTCCCATGTCTGGCTGAGGCAGGGGAGGCCCACCCGCGCACCTGGACGGAAAGCGATGTTCGGCACTTCCTCCAAAGCGCTGCCAGTGGTGCTGCGCGGCTTCACGCAGAGGCAGTCACAAAGGCCAGAGCTTCTGAGATCTCTTGCGGACGCACATCTGCTGCATGCAATTCTTGGTGTTGATGTTCTTGAGCCATTTGGGGGCCCCTGGCTTCGTGAGCCGGCAGGGCACTGATGGGAAAATCTTCACCCGGTGGCAGTGGCCTCGTTTGAATGCCGCAAAGCGAGCGGCAAAGCAAAGCAAAGCAAAGCAAAGCAAAGCAAAGCAAAGCAAAGCAAAGCAAGCAGAGAAAGGTTGCGCGCGCCCAGCCTTTAGAATGCCTTTGCCGAGGCCCGTGCAGCGCTTCACACAGCTCTGCGCGGGCGATGCGGTCTTGGGGCAGAGGCTCTTCGACGAGCTCCGCAAGGATCTGAGAGAACAATGGAGCCTCAGACAGTTCGGACGTGTTTTGGTCTTCAGGCCACCGCATGAGGGCGGCCGGTGCTTAGCCCGGCTCACAGGGAGCGAGGTTGCGTCTCACACCTTCGCCAGGCGAGGGGCCTCAGGCCTCACGCCTGGCCTGTTGTTTGGTTCTTGAGCATGCCGTCATGTGTCAATAACCCAGGCAGGAATTTGCTGAACCTCAAACGGGCGTCATGCGTCAGATTCAATCACTGCTTGTCCTAGAGATGCTTTTGAATTTGACAGAATTCTGGTGACGTGTCTGCCAGCTAGGGCGACATTTTCCACACGGGGGGTTGACTGCAGATTTTGCATCAGCTGTTCGTGTCTGCCAGCTGTTGAACTCTCATCAGCTGCTTTTATACTCGGCAGCCTGGAAGTTTGATATCGAACCACCAGTAGCCCTTGCTTAGCCGCGCATGTAGCTTCCAGGCTGTCTGTGGAATTCAAAGCCAGAGGCCAGCTGGAATCCTGGTGCAGCCAAGTAGCGATCTGCGCGGGTGGAGCGGGAGCACAGCACGCGGAGTTCCCATTCCAGTCAGATTCCAGCCATTTTTTCTTCCCGCTTCACCTTGCCTGATCTTCTTCTAAGCAAGCTGAATACCTTGCTGGGCATAGACGAATTCAGATCGAGTGCAAGGTCATAGAAAAGTCAGTGATGCAGCATGAGGTACTCTAGCCAGTTCAGGTCTGTGTCCCATTCCCCTGTTAGTTGGAACTTCGCCTGGCCTTACTTAGGACGGAGCCGGTCGAGATTGTCTTGCTTTCCGAGCATCGGTCACAGCAGGTGGGCGTCGCGAGCGCATAGCTGCACTTGTGCCCAGACTGGTCGGCAGGCAGCGCAGATCCTGCAAGCGCAAGGACGGAAGTCGAAACCGATGGCGCAGTCGATGGCCGAGATTTGCAGAATCCAAGAAGCCAACTTGGGTGCTTGTTTCTGTGCCTTACCTCAACTGTGGCTGAGGGCTCGCAAGATGTTGGCTTGCACCGAAAAGCAGATGCCCGTGTCGGAAGCTTCCACAAGGTGCTCTGCAACTGATGAAGGCTCTGCTTGTGGCCGTTATGGCTGTTGTGAGGTCCTCCATCTCGACCACATTTCTGGAGGCAGAATGCCCAAGTCTTCGGTCAGAATTCGAGACTCGGGACAATAAGGCCCAGTCATGCCTGGGACGCACTGTGTGTCGGAGAGTATCTTGGTTGCATTAGGGCCGTGTGTTTTGTTGCGTGTGCTGAAGCTTGATGTAGAGTTTCCAGCTTTTGCGGTGCATTCCCTGCTGCTACCACAAGCTGTGAGGTGCCGCTCTTGTCTTGGTGTCGCGAGCTGTCATGCAAGAGCGTTCGCACAGACATCATTGCCGGGCTGACAGCAGGCTGCCCAGATTGCCCGCCAGTAAGGAATGGATAGCAATTTATTAACTAGTGTACAACTGAGGTTGGAGTCATGGTCATCCCGCAGAGTATGTCTTACGCAAACATCGCAGGACGCTCGTTGTTCTGTACACGAGTCTACACTCTGAGAAGGAATCCGACAGTAGTTGCCGTTCTTGAGGGGCACGGTGCGCGCTTTTTCGAGGACTCCCGTATATCTATGGAATGTATGCGGCGTTCCCACCCCATCTCTTGCAAGTATTTGTGGGAGAGGTGGTGCGCATGTCATAAGAGGCAGATCTTCTCAGGTGTGTTCCGGCGATGGTGTATGCAATCTTCGGCCAGTCGAGGCAGCTTGCCGTCTGAAGCTCGGACTGTCTTGTGCTAGACACGCTGGACAGTGCGGAGCGAAGCGCAGCACCTTAAGCGTCTCGTGTCATAATGTACCATAAGTGTGCGAAGCATTTGTATAGTATAGTTGCAGCTTGTGGCTCCGGCTCTGCCCAGAGCCTAGAGCTAG
>CAJNJA010039331.1:0-28184 GCA_905231915.1 Symbiodinium necroappetens | reverse complement strand
CCCAGAGAGCCCAATACTCCTTAATAAAGGAACATACTTTTTTTAATGGGGGTCTTTCTCTTGTCAATATAAGCTTTCCTGAATTAAGGGATATCTGGCTCTCTGGGTACACCAGCCGGTTTGATTCGCGTTCAGGGCAAGTTTCGGACCCTACCTCCTGGCATGACGATCGCATCCGCAGATCTACAATTACCTGTTCACCAACGAGATTGGCTCCACCCACGTCCTCTTCTATGAGGCTCCAGCTGCGTGTGTGTGTGTGTGTGTGTGTGTGATATTGTTTGATTTATGCAAGGACCGCTGCCCGCCTAGCCTTTCGTTACCAAAGGGCTTGCAGGTTCATGGGAGTCTGATATGGGTTAGAAGTATAGTTACCCCACTTATAGCCCGACTTATATAACGACCCATGAACCTCCCAGTACCCCTAAACCCGAAACATCTGGAATCTTGGATCCTGAAGTGCTGGAGCCTGTGACGACTCTCCCTGGTAAATAGTAATCATGTTATCCTCTTGTCCCTATTGTAATGATACTATAACAAACTCTACTCTAATCAATAAGGCCCTTAAGTGTCCCTACTATCATGATACTGGATACTATAACAAACTCGACTAAAACACAATATGGCCCTTATGTTACAGGTTTCCGTTTGTACAGACTTCTTATATAGGCTTTTGTTGATCAAACACCAGGTTCTGTTGGGAGCTCACTGCGCTCGCTAGATAATGTTACAGGTTTTGTTTGTGACCCTCAACCCTAAACCCTAAACCGCCAAGGCTTAGTCATACTCTATACTCTTGATCGCTCGCAAAACCGGAGCTCGGGTTTTTTCCAGATAGTGGCATCCAAGCCATATGGGCACTCCGAACCCTAAACCCCACGGGAATCCCCAAGAAAGGCAAAATCATGGTTCGACATCTTTTCAAAGGCTCTTATTCTACATATTTGTTGGGGTGAAGGTAACCCTTGAAACCTTGATTACCTCAAGCCCCATTCATAAGCATTCAATGGTATAAGCTCGAGCATCTTCAATCCTACAACCTGACGGGTTGCCTTAAGCCCCGCAAGCGGTTGAGGGTTTAGGGTTTAGGGTGATCGAGTATTCTTAAACCCTATACTCCAAATGCTGAAGTCGAGATTCTACACGTCATAGGCTTCCGGCTGTAGCATCCTCCGCCCGGAGCCCCAGAAGCTTAAACCCACCCGCAAACCGTATGTGTTTCTGCCCCAGGAAAGGCCCTCCCTCTTCCCTCAAACCCTATAACGCTAAACCCTAAACCAAAAGCAACAGCGCACCTGAACCAAATGCTCCCCACGGCCAGCACTGGGCCCTGTACCTCGTCTTGCAGAAGCGCTGGGATGAGGCATGGCACCGCTTTTGCCAAGCAGTTCGCGACAGGGGCGATGATTAGGGTTTAGGGTTTCGGGTTTATAGGGTTTAGGGTTTAGGGCTTATAGTGTTTATAGGGTTTAGGGTTTATAGGGTTTATAGGGTTTAGGGTTTAGGGTTTAGGGTTTATAGGGTTTAGGGTTTAGGGTTTAGGGTTCATAGTTCATAGGGTTTAGGGTTTAGGGTTATTAGTAGGGTTTATAAGTAAGGGCCTTTATCGATTTAACAAGGTTTTGAGGGGTTTGGGTTCAACAGATGGAGCGGTGCAGTTTTTCTAGTCAACATTCGGTGGGTCTTAGGTTTGAGGGCTTGCAGGGCCTTCGTGGTCATCCATGGACCGTCTGACCCTTAGCTTGAAACCTAAACCGTAAAGATCCCAAACCATAAACGGAATCGGCTGTTGCAGTTGAGGGTATGACTTCAGTTGCGTGTTGCAGGGTTGTAGGCTCGAGTCGAAATTGCGGGTGTCTGTTTTGTTTCGGCAGGTTTCCGGGTCTGTGACTCCCAAACGCCACAGTTTGTGCAAGTTTCGCATCCAGCCTTCTGCCCGAAACTTCTATTTCCGGGAGGTGTCTACGTCTTGGGTTTAGGGGTTTAGGGTTTAGGGTCTCAGTCTCCCACGGTGGCTTGCCGGTTTCAATTGCTCGAGTTTCGGGGCGATGCCAGATACATCATCCCGAAATCATGCGGGGGTTCCCCAGGACTGTGGTTCAAGGAGTTTAACCTGGTTCAGACAACTCACCGTAGAGCTTCATGGACTTGAAACCCCAAGCCGAAAACCCTAAACCGCAAACCCTGAAACCCCAGGCCCTACACCCCTCCCTCAACTTCGAATCTCTACTTGGAGCTTCATGGGTAGTTATGAGTGGGGTTATAAGTAGGGTAACTATACCATAACCCCTGTTTCGGGGACTCATAACCCCACTTATCAGTACCCATTGGAACCTCCAAGTAAGGCATGCTCTCAGTTCAGCAGCTTCGCACTCCTTCCCTCACCCTAAGCCCATCCTGGAGATCCGACATCTCCTTACCGAAATTGAAACAAAAGCAGGTCCTGAAACAGGCCACGCAAGTGACCTCCGTGTCGCGGATGCAAGTTTAGCCTTTATCATTCTGTGGCTGTTTTGAAGCTGGTGGTCCTATCAGCATGATAAGGATTCTTGTTTAAGGGGGTTCCTCAGAACTGAAAGGGCACAGATGTTCCTGTTTGAGGGTACAAGGAGGATCCTGGTATCCCGGAGATTGATGCCTGGTCGGCGGTACAAGTTTTTGTGCAGTTACTTGGCCAGAGTAAGTGTGCTGACCCCGCCTTAGCCCTGCGTAGAACCCTAAACCCCCAAACCCTAAACGCACAACCCTTAACCCTAAACCCTCAACTCTAAACCCTACACCCTCAATCCATCTCAGAATCTCTCCACCCCACATGGGTCGAAACCCCTCGCCATAAACCCTAAACCGCAAACCCCGAGACCCTAAAATCCAAACTCCAAAGCACTGTGGCCCTAAGCCCTGAACTCTAAACTCCAAACCTCGAAGACCCTAAACCTTAAACTCTACACTCCAAGCCCCGTGGCCCCTAAACCCTAAACCTTAAACCCTAACCTCAAATCCCTAAACCCCAAACCCTAAACCCTAAGCCCTAAACCCCTAAACCCCTAACCCCTAAACCCCAAACCATTTTGGCTCAAGCCATTTTGGCTCAAGGAGCCTAGCCATTTTGGCTCAAGGTTCATACAGGCTGAGTTCGGGACCCTAAAGCCTTAAGGACCTTGAGCTTTCATAACACCCCTTCTGGGATGTTAGTTGTCCTTAAACGCTCAACCCTAAACCTTTGACTGGGTGGAAGGGGAGAGACGGGCCTGCCGAAGCGACGCCGTCCCTCGAGTCCGCGGCGAAAGAAGTCCTCTAGCGCGTATTGCGCAATGACTTTGCCAGCCGATATCGTTCAGACTGGTTAAACTGAGCCCAGGTCTTCTGGAGCTCCGCAGAAAAGAAGCACGGACCCTCATAGGTTCTAACAAAAGCTTGAAGTGGTCCCACACTGGATGCCTTAAGCACCTGGTACAAAAGCTCAGCCGTCTGTTCCTTTTGCGGGAAGATGGCCAACATGCACACACCCTGATAAGCTCTTTGCTCACCCATACACCTGAGTCCAAAGCATTTCTTGCGTTTCGGGGGCCAGATAGAGCGACCGAACAGTCGCTCCACCTGACGCACCGCAGCGACCAGTGATTGTGTCAGGCTTCGCAAGCACTCTGGAAAAGGAAAACTTCTCGGGCAGGTGGTACAGTCGCTCGCCATTGTCAAACAGGTGGGAGGGCAGACTCCTGTATAAACCGTGAAGTTGATCAACAACTCCAGGTACGTAGTTCCAGTTTTCGCGCGGCCGGGAGTTTCGTCTTGTACCCACCGAAGTTGGCTGGCCCACTTCCAGATTGGCAAGGTGAACCAGGGGGGCCATGAGCAAGCGAGGACCAGTTCCCGCGGCACCGACGGAAGACTCCAGGAAACGCCTCCGAGGGGGCGTTGTGCCAGCCATTTCTCCGTCTCGCCCGCAACCGGGGAAGCTGCGCAGGGGGCGGCACACACGGTATCCGCCAAAGCAGGGGGGACGTCCTCCGGAGGCTTCTCCACCTGCTTCAGTAGTCGGCTCTCCTCAAGGGAAAGTCGGCAGAGATACTTCCAGAAAACCGCCATCGCATCTTTTTGCAGCTGCAGGAATTCCGCTGTAGCTTCCGAGCCTTGAATCACCAGATCGAAGTCATTGGCCAGTGTGGATTTCGCGGCCGCGTCTGCTACCGTATTGCCCAAACTGACCCACTGCTCCAACCCACATAGGGAGTCCAGGTTCGCATGTGCCTTGACTTTGCACAAACGTATATGCTCGCTGTGAACCCTTCCAAGTTCGTGGGCCAAGTCTGGCCACACCGGCGGGAGGGAAGTCTCCAAGCGATTCCATTCCTCCATGGCGACCTGGCTGTCGGTCCAAATCTCGGCTTGGCAGCTGTGAAGATTGGCAAGCTTGCAAGCTTGCAACACTGCGCAGATCTCCGCCCGGTGGATGTTCTGTTCCCCTGGCACCAGTCCAAGATGATGCACACGAAAGCACTGTGGCAACTGGCGGTGTCTGCGCCACCTCTGCACAATGCAGGGAATTTCACAATCGTCCGCACTCGTGTCCACAACGACTGCAAAACCAGCTCTGGACGCCAGGCTGAGTGTCGGATGACAACAGCTTCCATCCGTGAACATGCGAAGAAAGCTGCGGGATGCACACACCTCCCCAAAAGTAGGCAACGGCGCCGGGGGCTGCAACTTGCGCGTGGCAAAGATCAAGCGGTTGACTTCCAGATCCGGGGGTTCCACCGCGAAAGGACCATGGACCCAGTGGGGCCACTTTTCAACCGCGAACTCAACCAGCTCTTGGACTGGCTCCAGAACGTGCTTGAGAGCCGGGCACTGCAGGATCTTGTGGTGCTTTGTCTGGTACAGTCCACACAGGGGACACTCCGGCTCCTCATCGTCCGCCCACTGGGCCCGACCGGCCGCGGAAGTAAAACCACCTGCAATGTGGCGTGCAATAACCATCTGTTCTGAGCCGGTCAAACGAGAAAGCAGGCGGCCAGTATCTGCCGGCAGCGGGGGCGGAACATTGGAGAGGCCGTTGCGGTGGGCGACCGCCTGTGCAACCTTTCGCGACCAAGCCCGCTGGACCAGGGCCTTCACCTCTTGTTTCCTACAACTGTGAAGCTGGACAATGGTGTTGTCCGGGCCTTTGACACAGCCGTCCTCACTGATGGTCAGCTCGAGGCGCCGCAAAGTGATGGCCAGCGCAGTTGCTGGACCATAACTTCGCTTGGGGCAGATTTGGCCGGAAGCAACCTCAACTACGGCCAATGCGGTTTCACCATCCTTGTCCATGGCCCTTCGAAGTGCCAGGAGCTGGCGCTCAGCAACATATGGCTGCGGGTCTTGAACAGCCGCCGTTAGGGCCCCAAGTGCAAGGTAGGGGGAAAGGGCAGCATGCTGCCCTATAAGGGCACGTGCAGCGTGGCCCCGCAAGGAGTCCATCTGGTGGAGAGGAATGGTACAGCTTTCACACCCATAGAAGATTTCTGGCCAAACCCCTCGCTGAACCATCGATGCCTTAGCGGTAACCGGGCGGGGCTGGTCGCGAAGTCGGTCCAAGCGCTTGTGGGCGCCCTCAAGTTTGCGGTCACGCAGGCTGGCATGTGGCATTCGAGTATAGCAGTAGGCAACCCCCAGGTCTTTGGCCGCACTGACACAGGGGATCTTAAGGGGTGTAGGGAACACCTCTTGACCTTGGTCCTGCCACCACGCCCTGTCGGCTTTCCGTGTCGCCCAGCAATAGGACCTGGCCCAGTCTACCGGGATGCGCAGACCTTGCAAAAAATCAAAAGCAAGCGGCAGGCCATCGCAAAGGGGCCGGGAGGTTGGTGCGGCCCACGCCCAGTTATCAACGTAAGTATCGCAAGTGAGGCCTGGCTGGCGGGCGACCTGTATGGCAAAGTAGCACATGGCAGCCATGATGGCAACACTGAAAGGATCACCCTCGGGGGCGCCGTTGGTGGAGCACAAGCCACGGCTGAGGTCTCCCAGGAAGGAGCTGTGTCTACGCACCTTACGGAGACAGTCTACCCAGAAATCAAGTTCGCCCGTGGGGACGCCCACATGTCGGGCCATGGCAATCGCAGGCTGCCAGGGAATCTGATTGAAACACTTGACAAGGTCAACCGACGCACCCAGGAGACGTGAGCCCTCGAGCAGAGAGCTCTCGATTCGTTGTTGCTGTCGATAGCTCAGGTCGCGACAAGAACGGCCCGGCATCGACCCCGCGACCGTGTCGGGAAACTGGGGATTCCACTGGCGCAACACTTGCCGTGTGAAAACAGAAGACCACAATCTATAGAGTGTGGAGAAAACGGTGATCGGCCGACTTTGGCGGATGGAATCTGGCTCCGGTGACTTTGCAAGGACGCAGACCCTTGCGCGCAGCAGGTGCGGCGGCAAGCCATGGTGAACGGCCTTCTGAAAAATCAAGCACAATAGCTCAACCGCCTCGTTTGAAAGCAGCTTGAGGTCGGTCGGAGCCCAACCGCAGACACCTGTGGCCTTATGTGACTTCATCTTCTTGATGGCAGCAACCCACTGATCTGGGACAAAAGGATCAACGTCGATGCGGAGGGGAGGGACTTTATCCGACTGGAGGACTTTGCAGAAGTCAGTCCAACTTTGAAGGTCACGCCCGGCCTGGTCAGAGTCCCTCTGCCAGATTTGGCTCCAAAAACAATCAAATGCTTTATGTAGCTCGGCTGAGCTGCATGCAACGAAATGTTGTTGGAGACGCCCTTCCTTAGGAGGCGAGGGGCATTCGATCTGTACCGTATCCGCGTCCTGGTTAACGAGACGGCAAGGCACCCCATCCAAGAGGGCCTCGCCGGGGCAACGGAAGTTGGTGTGCCTAGGGACCTGGTACCTGGGCACCTCGGGCGTTTGGCCTGTAACCTGGACAACAGTCACGTCCACCGAACATGGGACCTCCGTAAAAGGAGGGTGCGCGGCGGGGCGCATCTGGCGGAAACCCTCCTTGCAGGCCGCTTGCTGGCCGTCCAGTTGGACCCGGTGCAGAAAGGAATCCCTCCTGAGGCGGGCCTGTTGTCGGGCAAGTTCGTCCGCATCGAAACGAAGATATGAAAGAGCATCGGTCAACCAGGCGACAGAGGGCAGGTCGACCGGGAAGTGGTGGAACCCCGCAACAGAGAGGAGCCAATCTGGGAAAGACGGTGGGTAGCCATGCGCGCGACATACAGCGCGCCACTCGTTGCGAAGCTGCTGGGCCGCTGGGCTGTCCAGGGGCGCACCTATGGCTACAAACTTCTTCATGCCTGCCAACAAGGTTTGAACCCTTCGGACCTGGCGAACCTTGAGGTGCCCCAAAACTGAGGTTACCTCCACATCTGGTGTGTATGCGCCTTGCCAAGCAGGCCGGACCAAGGCTGGAAGGGGCCGCCTCACTAGCTCACGATTAGTGCAGCGGCCGCGATGTGTCCTGGGCAACGAACGGTTCGGTTGCCGGACGGGGTCCTTGGCATGGGCAGCGGACAGAGCCTTGGACACCGCTTTCTCCGCCGCTCGTGAGAAATCAAGCAGAAGCTGGCCGACCCCTTGTTCAGTATGGCACTCGGAGATGCGGCGCTTCAGGTCAGGCACAGCCGGGAGGAATTCCCTGCGAAACAAGTCCGGGCAGGGGGACAGCTCGGACCACGGTCTCGGGAGATCCCAGACTTGACGGCACAAGGGTGTGGCACAAGTGCGCAGGGCAAAGCACAGTGGGTCATGTGAGTCAAACAACTGCTCGCCCTCCAAAACCCATGCGGACTTCCAGAGAGGGACGAGGGCCGGGTGCAACAGGGCAGTATCATGGCGAGTGCTGCCTTTGCACGTTGCTGGCAACTCCCGTTGGGTTTGAGAGCGGTGCAGATGAAAGATTTCTTGGTACCCAAGGCTTGCAAATTGCTGGCCAGCTGGTAAGTCCAGGGGTGGCATGTTGAAGTCCCCCGCAATGATGCATGGGACCGCGGACTGACCGGCGCGGTCAAACGCTTGCTGCATGAGGTCCTCCGTGCGCTCCTTGGCATCGGAGTGCGAGAGGGGGTACCCATACACCATAATAATTCTCACCTCCAGGACGCCCAGGCGAACAAATCCATCCATCAGCCGACACGTGGCAAGGGCAGAGGGCGCCATGGAAGGGCGCGCAGAATGCGCTGGGCGTCTAGAGGCAATGGCCACGCCTGCGGCAAGGCCACGCAGCGTTCCAGTGGGACAATTAGCGCGGCAGTGGCTGGGGACTGGCTGGCCCCACAGAAGCTTAAAGCCGTCTTTGTGCATAGCGCGGCCCGTCATATTCTGCACTTGGGCGACAGCAGAGGTTTCCGCCAACATCAGAACATCGGCTTGGACCGCCTTGAAAGCAAGAGCCTTATGCAGCACGCTGGTGGGATTGACAACAGCAAAAACACACTGATCCCCATCTGCATTGGACGTGGGTCGCCCCGGGTTTGCCTGTGAGGCCGAAGCACCAAAGTAGGCCGTTAGCCGGGCCTGTGGTCCCGGATTTGCTGCCTCCCCGACACGGACTGCATGGTATGGTCCTTTGTGGCGCACGGCGCGCACGCAGCTGGTGAGGGAATGGGCCGACAACAAGGCATGGCGGTTGGGGAATGCCCCTGCAAAGGTCTGGGCGGCCGCACCAACAGAACTGCAAGGCGAACCAGAAGTGCCAAAACGAATTCCGGGAAATGGGCGCTGCATGACACCACGGTGGGTGACGCACGGTATCACAGTGGCCAGGTCAGACTTCGGATGCAAACCGAAATAGTCCGGGAAATGACGCCGGTGTAATTGCCAGCTGAGGAAGAAGGGAAAGTATGAGAAACAAGAAGCGGCGGGGAGGCGAGTATCATCACCCCGGCCCGTACTGGGTGGTGTCCCGACACAGAATGACGGGCGTGGCCAACACAGGTGATGGCAAACAGTGGATGCAACGGGCATCACGGTAACAGCAGAGCACTCTATTGGTACTCGTGTATGCGGCAACAAACAAATTCCAAGTTGAGGCGCGATATTCTCTTGTGCCTGCAGGCACGGGAGGCGCACTGGGCCGGAGGGGACTCCGGGAGGCATGTTTTGTGTGGAACACTTACGGCACGAAGCAAGCCCAGGGCTATCAAACCCCGTGATGGCACAGAGGCCCGCACACTGTTGAAAAAGGCGGATTGTTGCAGGCCACAACTTACCGACAAGGTGGAGGGGCCGACAGAAGTCACATGGGCACCTGCAGACATGAATGTCTCCCCGGCAGGCAGCATGGAACGCCCGACACGATAAAGACAACGTGCCGGCGAGAAGAAACCCAGCAGAGCCGGGCGACAACCCGGACTCAATACCCAACAAGAAGAAAATGGAGGCTTCCATCAGGAGGCAAGCAGCAAGCAGCAGTCACAGCTCATTATCAATCCGGCGCTGTTTACTACCATCGTTACAGGCCAGGATAAGGCTTTTGAGCTCCGCCATTCCCGCAGACATCTGTTGTTCCTGCTGGAGCTGAGCCTGACGAAGTCCCTCAAGATTCTGCTGAAATTGCTGCTGCAGGCCGGCACCGAGGCTCTGGAGCTCAGTGCGGACCATCTGCACATCCTGCGCCGCCTGCTGGCGGTCCTGGACCCGCTCCTTAGCGGCGGCAGCTTGCCCCTCGCGAAGATCAGAAATGCTTTGCTCCAGCTCAGCAAGCCTGGCCTCGGTGGTGTGAACCCGGAGCGCGAGTTGGTCATCAGCAGTCTTCGGAGTGGTAGCAACACGCACCGGGCGGGAGGCAACACTCCCCTCACGGTTGGCCCGGTATTGACTCCATGGGTCTTGCTCCAACCAAGGGTCAGCAGTCGGTGTGCCCGAGGGCGGGGCTTCTGCAGGCCGTGGGGGCGGACCGCCCGCCTGTATCACCGGCAGTGGCGCGGCACGGTTTTTAACCTCAGTGATGAGCAACGGCGTCTGATTGAAATGGGCCGTCCAAGAGGGTGGCCCCGAGGCGGCCCCTAACAACCAGAACTCAGGCCCCAGTGTCTTCATGACCCGCACTGCCCACGGAAGTTGGCGAGCCCATTCTGCAATGTCAGATGCGGCTGCGCTGGCAGGGGACGGGCCTGCTTTGTACATACTTTTCACCTGCACCGTCAGTGGGACGTCTTGGCCTGGGCGGAGCTGCCTGTACAGGCGATCAAACGCGGCAGTGGGCACCCGGACACCAAAGCGGTTGCGGGCTTTAACCAGACCATGCTGCTCGGCGAGGAGGCTGACCTGTTTTTCGACTTCCAAGCGGGTTCCCGGCAACCATATGACTGCCCAGCCAGGGAGCAGCTGCCTGTCCCAAGTCCTGGGGACAACAAACACATTATTAAAACCACTCTGCTGCATCAGGCACTTCAGCAGGGAATCGGGCACCTTGGCAAGAAAAGAGCACTGATCGCAGAGCTGAGGCTGGCTAGGACGACCTGAGGCTTTGAATGCGCGGCCCCATGGACCATGAATGGCATTGCGTACCCCACGGGTCTGGAAGGCATCATTTGCAGCGCGCACCGGAGTTTTGGTGAGCTCCCGCCAGTCCGCCTCGGAGAAGTCGTCCTGGTACATGGTGAAAGTGCAACACGTGTTGCCCTGTATGGCCACATCTGATCCATGTGCCACGTGAGGGCGGATGCTGGTATCGCCGAGGTTGTGGTAACACGCAGCGATGAGGTGGTGGTGGCCACTCTCACGGTGGATAACAGGTATGCCGACACGCCCATCACAGGAGTCCGGGTCAGGGCACTCGTGGCCTGGTATGACCACGCACAGGGCCTCTGAGCCGATGTTCCGAAGCAGGTCTAAATCAATACCTGTGGCTTCTGCAGCATCCATGAGCAGCGCCCCCGCACAGTCATGCGAAACACTATCCAGAATGGGCACCGGCTGGTGATCAATGCCAACCCAGGAGCCAGCCTCCAACCGGAAGTCACAAGCCTTAACACGCGCAGGGCCATCCAGGCGGCGACGGTGGACTGCCCGCTGCAAGCGCTTAGCTGCGCGTTCCGTTCGGTTGTCGCCGGCTGGGAGAACAACCCCGACTGAACTGGCCGCTTCATGCAGTTGCTGCCACTGTGCTGAAGTATCTCCAGCGGCTAAGGCTTTGAGGCACGCTGCCGTGCCCAGCTTTGGCACCAGGCTGTCAACAAGCAAAGTGGTCTCGGGAAGACCAATCCCTCGATCAAGGAAGAGGGCCGCAATCCGGGTTTTGGCCAAGAGGTTATTCTCTTCCTTGACCCCCCCTCCCGAGAAGGAAGGGTGGATCGTGATCAAAAGAGCGCCCGATTTGCGCAGGACCTTTGCACCTGGCTGCGCGGCGATTGCATGAAGACAGCTCTCGAGCACCTGCGGGAAGGGCCCGGAAAACACGCGGTGTGCCGCCTCCAAACCACATACCTCAGAGGCCTGTTGCCACCATTGAGAAAAGACGTCAAGGCGGAGGTCACTCGGCAAAGATCCTGTCCACAAGACTTTGGCAACAAGCTGCACCTCCACAGGCAAGCTCGGCCGGTCGCGGCTCTCAGTAGCAGCCTGGTCAAGAAAAGCCGTCAGCAGCCAGAGGCGCCATTGCTCATGCATGAGGTCGACCGGCATGTGCGGCCGGTTGAGATGAGGCCATGTGACAACCCGAAACTTTTGTTGCAAAGGGTCACCTGAAACATCAACAATCGAGGCCCAGCCCAGGGCATCAAGAAGATGGAAGGGCACCCCAAGCAGCAAGTCACACGCTGCTGCCTCTTCCCCACAAAGGGTCAGGAGACTGCCGTGGCGGTGGACGCCAAGTTTCGCAACATGTGGCGCAAGTGGGAGGAGGCTACTGATGGCACAATCTTCGTCTTCCGGCAAAGCAACAATGCATGTGCCAAAGCCCGAGGTGTCATTCAGGCGCTGTCCGGTGGTGGCATAAACGCCCAGGTCACAGGGTCCTTCATGCATGTCGTGGAAAACTCTGAGGAGTTGGGACCAAGTGCGGGGCGAGTTGCCATCTAACACGTAGCAAGCCTCCTGTGTCAACACAACGCACCATCCGTCCTGGGAGCCGGCCCCGCAAACAAAGCCACTGCAGTTAAGCTGGGGTTGCGAGGCAACTGGCAGGAGGATGGCCTCAGCATTCGTATCCCATGGGACACAAGTGGGCAGCCGGGTGCCGGGTTTGTCACATTGGCTGCCGATCGTAGCGTACAGCTGTGAAAGCGGCATGCCCGGTGGCACATGCAGCGTCATACCTTCACAAGAGCCAGGGCAATCAAGGAGGACAGTGTTGAAGGTGGGCGGTATACACCGCTCCGTCAACTGTTCAGGAGCAAGCTGGTGCAGGGCCTCAAACACAAGAGGGGCCTGATCACGCGAACAAAGCACCCAAGCATCCTTGACCGGAATCAACAGCGCATTGCCATTGTGTATTCGGTGCCGCAAGCACCAATGCACCGCCTGCGCCATCTCTGGCGCGCCACGTGACTGAAGCAGCCTGCAAACCTGTGCCAAAAGGGCGGCTGCATGTGGAACCGCAATTGCATTGCCCAGCAAACGCATCTGGGTCCGAGCGTCATGGGAGAGCCACAAAGGGAGCACCACCCCGTGAGCAACTGCAATTTCAGGGCCGGCGAAGAATCTCAGGCCATCTGGTGAGTTGAAAAGACAGCCCAACAGGCCTTGCGTCTCGAGCATTCGGGGCGGGAGTTCGTGCTGGAATTGATATTGAGCAACAAAAACCCCAGCACAGTCACCTGGGGACTTGACCCGGTACTGGACGGGAGACATCGGCCTCGCCCCAGCCCTGCGCGGAGTTGGCACAAGCCAGGGGTCCATGTACTTATCCAGCACCTCAGGCGCAAGCAGGCACGACGCTCGCATCGTCGGGGGCAGGGAAAACGGGACCTTCGCAAGGGCCAAGGATTGCATGCAGACCTGGGCCCAACAGCCCTGGTCCAACCTGGTCTGCTGAACACGCTCATCATCGATCCGGCCCAGGAGCATGAGGTAGCGGTTGCGCTGGCATGGTAGCACTTCACGGAGGTTGGCGTGGGTACTCCAAAGCACCTGGTATCCACATTGCTGCCACGCTCGAACGATTGCCGGATAGTGCGGGTGGTGTGGGAAGTTTTCCACCTGTTCGATGGCCACAAGTGGGACGGCACATGTTGCTGCGAGGTCACATACCCGCAGTAGGAGCAACCCATCAGTGCTATCAAGGCCTGAGCCGCCCCCAGCTCTGGACCAGGGCTGGCATGGTGAAGACACGCAAAAGGCATGGACCGGGAACCGGCCTAGAACCCTAACCCACCAACCCCAATTAACATCGGCACCCAGGTGGAAGGTGGCAGCATGGTCAACTCCCAGGTCATCCAAAGCATCAAGAGTGTCGACCTGACAGCGGGCCGGGTCGTGGCACTGCTGCATGTCCCAGCAGTCGGGGTCGTTGTCAATGGTCCAGCGGACATGTAGCGGGACCGCGTGCCTGTGCATAATATAGCTGGCCTGCGACCAACCAGCAAAGCCACCACTAAAGAACTCAGCAAGCTGAAGAACCTCACCCTGTACTACCGGAACCGCAGCAATCACCGCTGCATCGTGGCCGGTGCAGTCCAGAACTGGACTGCCATGCTGATACTGCAGTGCCGCCTGCAGCACTTTCAGGGGGCCTTGCATATGCTGCACGAATTGCCAGTCCGGCTGACGCAATTTGAGCACGACTTTCCTGGGACCTGGCTCGGACGAACCCTGCGCTTCCTGAACATGTGCACGCAGCAGAACCTCGGCGTCCTGTAGAACTGGTTCATCGAACGGGCAGACCACCAAATTCACAAGCTGTCCTGCCTGTAAGAAATCCAGACCCTGGCAAATGTGGCTCAATCTCTTCCACTCCAAACAATTCAGAATGGTATCACCTGCAACCGGAGTAAAAGCCATGGCCCGATTTGCGCCCCAACAGGGGTAACGACTTCGCCCCGTGTAGGCTCGGGCCCAGAAGCTCTCAACCCTAAACCCTGAACCCTAAACCCTATACCCCCGAACAAAGCGAAAGTTCGGTGCTCTTGCCTGTCTGACCTTGTCTCGTGCTCCCTGACTCCCCCCCGTCTTGCCGGTCATGTCTCAGGACACGACGTTTCCTTTCCTTGCTCACTCCCCCGGGGAGCCTGCAGGGCTGGAAACGGCCATTGATGTTGATGCTGAGATGCCTCCCGATGAGGAAGTTACTGCAGATGAGGAGGTGGTTGCAGGGGTTGGGAAAGTTGATGATGGGTCGGGGACCCCCCCTGGTGGTCCTCTCGCGGGGGCTGGGGGGGGGGAGGGATTGCTCTGAATGCTGCCGACGAGCGTCGCGGTAGGTCTGTGTCTAGGAGGGGAACAGCAAGCCGTGCAGTCCCTAAACCTGCTCCCCCGACCCCCACTGAGACGGAGCTGCACGAGGCAGCGATTGCGGCGGAAGCACTCATGGCAGCCATGACACCCGGCCCGCTGTCAAACGTTGGGAGTGTGGATAGTGTTCGAAACCTCAAAGCAGCTGAGAGTCCGGAGAAGCGACCGAAGCTAACAAGCAAAATGCCCCCCGGAGGCGTTGCAGCACCGCACTTTGGTCAGGTGGCGTTGCCAAGTTCGTCGGGTCATAAGCACCACCCCCCTTTGTTTCATGGAAGCCCGGCTGCCTATCATGCCCAACAGGGTCACCTGGTCACTCCCCCTCATGGAAGCCCCGCTCCACATCATGCCGAGCTGGGGCACCCAGTCCATCCCCCTGCCCCGGGCTCAGCTCTGTCGCCTGGGCCAAAGCACGAGCCTCAGCATTTCAATTTGGATCCTGAGCCTCCCTGGCTTCAGGGGTTGCAGATGGAGTTGCAGACCATAGTGCAAACCCAGAAACAAATGGCGACGCAGATGCAGGATTCTGGTCGTGAATTGGGGAGAATTCAGGAGGGCATTCGTAATCTGCATGTTGGGCAAGAGAATCTTGTCCGGCGCGCGGAAGCTGCCTTGGCTCAGATGAGGCGAGAATTCAAGGAGCTCGAGAAGGAGGTTCAAGATCTGCGAAGTGCTCCTCCCACTAGGCCTGCTAGCCCCGTCACCACTCCGCGGGCTGGGCAGGGGTATAACAGGTCGAATAGCCCGAGATTTGACGATGCGGGACAGCGGGAAGTGGATGAGCTACAGCTTGTCGCTGGCGGGTGGAATGAGGCTAAGCGAGAGCACGTTGAAGCAGATGTGCGGGCTATGTTTGAGAAGCTCAATGCACTGCCATTGTTGAAGAGCATCTTTATTCCGTATGTTAGGAGCAGCTTTTGCAGGATCGAGATTGTCTATACGGATGAGAACATTTGGGCTAGACGCAAGGTCCAAAGCACAGTCCTTCAGCACCTTAAGGGGCTTAATTTTCAGTCGGGGGTTGCTGGTCAAGAGCATGCTAGATTCTGGTTTGCACGCAACAGGACACCACAAGAGAGAGCGAAGATACGTGCAATCCTTCAAACCCAATCTCTGTGCTTGAAATTTCTCGACGAAAATTTAGTCGAGAAAGATTGGCGTGGAAAGGTATGGGCTGCAGGCACCCAAGTGCTGTTTCATGTTGACAGAGACACACGGCCTGCTCAAACGCTCATGCTCATTGACGCTCGCGGGAATGAGACCGGATGGTTTCTTAACGTTGCGCAGCTTGTCGCGCGACTGGGGGCCACGCAGGAAGCTGTCCTTGCTTTCTTTGATGCCAAACCAGAGTAGGGACAAGGAGGGGGAGCACAGAATCAGGGGTTCGTCACTGAGGGTAAGCCAAGCTCTGAGAGTCAGGATAGCCGGTTCTCTGAACCTGGCAGTTTTCGGCGCAGAGCCCCACTAAGGACTCAGGACTTTCTGACCATGCAGTGCATGACTTGGAATTTACATGGTAAAAGCATCGACCATGTCAGTACTTTGTTTCACTCCCTTGAGGTCCCTCCGCAAATCATGTTCCTACAAGAAGTGGGTGATATGAAAGATATTGGGTTGGGCGGACATGATGAACGATTGTTTGATATCGCAGGTGTAGAATTCGTTGGCTATGTGGCCAATCCTACGCTCTCACACAGGTGCATGGCAGTCCTCGTTGCATGTGAATTTGATTTTCTTTTGCGAGGTATTCAAGTGCATGATGCAGGACTAAGTGTGCATGGGTGCATGTTTAAGAATTCATGGATGCTCACGTCATTGCATTTGCCGCATGCTCATCGTGCTGACGCTGTGGATGTTTGGCGCACAACGCTCGCTCAGGCGCAGGATTTTCTGAGCTCTGTCCCTCTTGGGTGCCAGGTGCTCATTGGACATGATCTCAACCAAGATGCCCATGCTGAGGTTGATGAATTTGATGGCATGATGCATTACCGTCAGTTTGTGAGCAGAGCAGGCCTGGATCTTAGTGCCCCCCTGGGGGCTACCTGGGTGGCCAGGGGGACCGAAAGCAGCATTGATTTTCTGCTCTTCAGAATTCGAGGGGCAGAGCTCTCTTTCTGGAAGAGAGACGATCTACGTGTAGCTCTTCCGTCCGATCACAACGCGGTAGGTGCTACGATACGGTTCAGAACAGTTGCAAAAATCCAGAGAAGGAGACTTAGACAAACCTTGTGCGGCAAGTGGCACATTGATGCAGAACAGTTTTTTGCTGCATTACAGCACTTGCCTGAATGGGATCAAGGGGTGATCGCCCGTGCGGCAAGGAAGCCGGGGGTTAGCTCTCGTCTGCCGTCACTGAGGTACAAGGACCCTCCTGAGGTGAAAGTCCTCATTGACAGGCGCAAAACTTTCAGGGACCTCGATGTCCGTGCGGCCCTTATGCAGGAGATCCACCAGATGCGTAGGGAAGCTCGCCAAGAACACAAAACTTCGCTCCTTCAGAGAGCTAAGGGTGGGGATTGGAGAGCCATTGCACACCTTCGTAGGAGTGCTGCGGGGTCCTTCACTGAAGGTTCTTACATACAAAGAGCGGGGGGCCTGGACAAAGCCACTCGTGACCTACATGAGTTTTACGCCCAAAAGTATGCCTCCGTTGACCCTCCTATCTCGGAAGCACAGATGAGAGAGGCGAGCTGTCGGCACAACATTGAAGCTGCTCCTGTTACGCACCAAGAGCTCACTGAGGTGCTGTCTAAGTGTCGCTCGGGGGTCAGTGCAGGGCTGGATGGGGTCACTTTTGAGGGTTTGAAAGTCCTGCTTTCTCGGGATGATGAGGACAGACTGCCACAATACTTCACCCGCTTGTTGCGGGGGGAAGTTGCTGTACCTGAAAGTTGGCTCACTGGCAAAATCGTGTTGCTTCCTAAGGTTTCTCGTCCCTCAGAACCGAGCGAGCTCAGACCTATATGCTTAGTTCCTACGCTCAGCCGACTGTATGCCAAGGTGTTGATGGAAAGACTGAGGTCTTTTGCCCCACAATACCGTGCACACCAGTTGGCTTGCAGGCCAGGAGTGCAGGTGCTTGATGGTATTGTTGCGGCTCAGACCGTGATGGCCTTGGTGCGGAAAACTACGGGGAACACGTGTAAGGTCGCCAAGCTTGATATTAAGGCGGCTTTTGACTCCGTTTCTCATCAGGCAGTATACCGTTGGCTCATGGCCTGTGCACCTTGTGCCGAGGCGCGGAGACTCATGAACTTGTGCTTTGGCACGTCGGTTAACATTGCGTTGGGGGGAGTTGAGAAGACCCTGTCCATGCAGAGAGGGATCATGCAAGGGTCTGCATTTTCAGCAGACGTTTTTTCTCGCTTGATGGACTGGGCTCTGGCAGATTCACTTGCAGGCATGCAAGAATCTTTCCCTGAGTGGAGTCAGCATATTGGGGAGCTGCCTCACTTTCTCATTTATGCTGATGATTTGATTGTTTTTGCGGATTCTGAGGTAAGTCTCCAAGCTAAGATCCACTTGTTGGTCCATGCGCTCCAGAGGATCGGCCTTCAGGTGAATGCGTCAAAATGCAAAGTCCTGAACGAGCTGGGGAGGGACGTGCCCTGGCGTCTGGTTGCCATCCTCGGCGATCCCCCTACGGGGGGAGGACAAGCTGACGTTCCTGGGAATTCCGCTGGGACATGGGGTCGGGGCGACCACTATCATGGCTCATTTGTTACGTAAAGCTAGCAACACCTTTTTTGCGTTCAAGCGCCTTCTTGACGACGCGGCTACACCGCTTCACGTTCGACTTACACTTTTTGAGAGCTTTGTCACGGCAAAGTGGCAGTGGGCTGCGCCCGCCATGTTTCCCGACAAACGAACCCTCAGGCAGATTGAGGCAAGTAAGAATACATACTTGCTCTCGGTATGTCGGGTCGGCACGGATCCTCTTCTGCACTGGATATCGAACACCATGAGTAGGCGTCGAGGGGTTCGGCTCATGTGCTCACTTGCCGCTGGGCCCGATTGGCGGCGCACCTGGCTAAAAAGGTTCTGGAGTTACTATGGCCACCTTGCGCGTTGTGACATCTGGCATCCTCAAAGACTTCTGTTGCGGGCATGCAGCAGTTCCAACTTCAGTCGGGGGCTTAAACCTTCGTGGATCGTCGATGTGGCATTTCGCAAACTCCAGAGGGTTTACTCTCAACTGCGAGCTGCTCGTGCGGACGATGCGTTGCCAGAGATGTGGGAAGTGTTTGCTCAGGACAGGGCTGCTTGGCGAGATATGTTTAAGGACTGGCTGCATCACTGGCTACCGGCTGAACAGGAGCCTCAACCCACCAGTGAATACCTTCTTGAGAGGCAGTTGGTGCTGCTGTGGCAAGGCAAGAAGGTTTTGCAAATGTTCCTCAGGCCATCACGCGATGTTCTCGAGGAACCGTACACGACTGGTTGCATGCATATCCGTGAGATGCGCAATGCCCGACGGCCTCTGGTGCTTCTCTCGGCCTCGCCTAGTGGCTGCCAGGCTGTTCTGAAACTGATAGGTGCACATGTGAAGCATAGATTGGTTGTTCAGGTGAAGCCCTCCGAGGACTCCCCCCTCGCCAGGTCCCTTGCTCTTCTCACTCTAGGTGCAAAGCTGGTCTGTCTGCTCCGGAGTTTCGGGATCCTGGGGGGGGCCGTGGTGGCAAGTCCGGGCTTGTTCCTCAGGGAGGTTTTTCAGGAAAATGCGCCACTGTCGCTCCTACATGACCTGGGAACCTGTAAAGGGGCTCTTGAGGAATTGGGAGACCAAGCCCTTTTTCTGTACCCCCTGCGAGGAGGCGAGGAGCTGCAAGATTATCTGAGAGAGTTCAGAGCTGTCGACATGCCTCAGAAGTATCTTACTCGGACGCACGATTTCAGTTGTGCGTTTTTTGGGTCGAATTTTCGTGATGTGCATGCTGCGCTGTGGGAGCTGCTGGGGGGTAGGAGAGGTTGAGTCGTCCAGGTTGTGAGGCGCGCGCTGTCTGTCTGTGATGTAGATGCAATATGTGCGCTTGCTTGCAGTGTGAGGTCAGTGCCGGGTGGAGGGGTCAAAAGGGGGGGGGGCAGGGCGGGAGGCTATTTCGGTTCACTCGCTCTCGCTGTTCATGTTTTTGTGCATAGGCAGGCAGGCGCGGCTCAATATTTTGTGATCTCTGTCTTTGGTTGCCAGAATGGAGTCGCTCGAGGCCATTAATGCGGCTGCGGCTTATTTGCTGGCACAGACTGAGGTCACTACAGAGCAAGTGGCCTCGATAGCTCAGCGACTGCTGCATGTGAGGAATCCTGCCACGCTGGGAGCCTATGTGCGAGTACAGGCAGCTCTGTACCCCGTTACCCAGGAGTGCCCGGATGTGGTGAGACTTCTTGTGGCTCATGTGAACTCAGCCTTTGAGGGAGCGCCTTTCCTGGCTATTAGAGTGCAGACCTCAGGAAGCGAAGGACCTCATAAGGACGGACAGAACTCGCATTTGCCGTCCCTTGTGTGCAACCTGTCTCCTGGGACACCAGGGGGGACGTGGACTGAGGATCCGGATGGCAAGCTTTTCATGCGATGCCCTGATGGGGTGATGAGACTAGGTCGTTTGCTTATGGGGACTCATTATCGCTTGAGTGCGAGGACCTTATGGCATGCTGCCATTCCTTGCGAACTGCGGCAGCGGCTGATGCTCATTGCCTGGGTGCCTGCTGGATGGATAAACTTGCGTGAGAACGATCTTCATACTCTACAGGGGTATGGGTTCTCTGTTCCTACGGCTGCGCAAGAAGAGAGGAGTGCTCTGTCAGTCTGGAGAGGGCATGGCTCAGTTCAATCCAGTCTTGATGAAGCCCTACGATTGCCTGCTCTCACGTGGTCCAGTGGCAAGCTCAAGCATGCAAGTTCGGTATGCATTTGCCTCTCTTCTGATGAAGAGTCGGACGACGCATAGCTCGTTTCCCCGACTCAGGGGGAATGCCGGTGAGCCGAGTAGCAAGTTGCCAGGTTGTGTGTGTAATACGCCGACTTAGGAGTGCATGTGCATGTGTAAACTTTGCATGTTGGTGATATTGTTTTGCTCCATGGCTGCAGGATTATTTTTGAATGCATGAGAGTACTGCATGTTTGCTGCATGTTTGCTGTGCCTTTCCCTGTTTTCGGGGGTGCATGTTGAATTCCTTGCTGTGGTTCAATTCAGGAATTTGAAATTGATGACTTGCAGATAGTGGCAGCTGTTAAAACAAGGAAGTCGGGGCGAGGGTGAACGCTGGAGTTTTGGTGCCTCGCTGGAGTAGGTACGGGTTTTGGTGGGGTCATTATTGGAGAATGAGCCTGGGGTGGCCTCGGGGCGAGAGGTTTGGTGCGAGTGAGCGGTTTGGGTCCATAACTTTCGTTTCGTCAGCGATTCCTGCTCTCCAGCTGTGATACCTCCCTCACTTTCGGTGCTGCCATGGATTCCCTTGTGGTCTCTGTCGGGAGTTGGCTGAATGAGGGGCAAGGGCTGTTGAGCTCAGAGTCGATGCGAGAGTGGCTGCTGCCACTGCTCTTTTTGGGGACTTGCTGGATGTTTATGTTCAGCCAAGTCTACAGAATGCGAGGAATGCTGGTGAGGACACTCCAAGTCGTGGGTGGAGTGGAGTCCCGGCTTCAACAGATCGAAGCTGAACTACTTCAGGCGCGGACGGCCCTGCGTGTGGCAGGCCCAAGCCAGGAGCCTGAGAGTAGTGCACCAGTGGAGATGTTGGGACAGGTGTTGCTGGCATGCGAAGATGTGAGGGGGGTCACCATGACAACCCAACACGCCTGTGATATGCTGGGACATTTGGATAAGCAGCTGCACCACAGCAGCCACGAGATGGGTGACCTTGTGAGGTCCCATGTGGAGCTGAGCAAGGTTGTCAACAAGATGGTGGACAACCTCAATACTCATCTGCGAGACAGCCCTACCACGATTCCCACGGCCTGGGTCGATGAGCTGAAGGCAGCATTGACACCGTCGGTACAGTTGCTCAAGACGGTTCGGGATGCGGTGGAGTCGGGCTTGGATGGGCTCAACAAGCAGATGGCGGACCAGGACCTCTCGACCTTTAAGGACTTTTTCATCCGTTTTGAGGATGGCCAGGAGAAGTTCACTCAGGCACTGGCAGTAGTTGAGAAGCTGGGAAAGGCCACTTCAGTACCTGGAGTGCCTAAGGAAGTCCTGGACTGCTTGGGGCAGATCAAAGCAACAACAGATGCGAGTCGGGACAAACTGGACAAGCTCGAGCAGCTGACGCGGTCGAAGACGACGAGCATCTATGAGGAGGTTGGCCTTGTAAAGGGCCAGGCAAGCCAGTTGCACAAGGACACCCAGGCGCTTCTTACAAAGATGACGAAGACTGTTGAGCACCTGTCTGCGGTACAAGATGGCCTGGCGGGCACGATGGCGCAGATCGCGGCCACCTTCTCGAGGCCTCAGCCGGACCCCCCTGGACTGGCACGCTTGGTGGATACAACCCTGCAGCAAGCCGAGATGCTCAAGGAGCTGGAAAGCCATGTTGCTACCTTGCGCGAGACACAGGAAGAGATGGGTGAGACCATGAAAGAGATCCGGGAGAGAACACCGGATAGACCGCCGTATCGTGCCCCACCACCGGCGGCGGAGGCACACCCTCAGCCACGACCTGCTCCACAGGTCATCGACTTGCAGAGCAGGGTTCCTACGCCAATGGTTCGTCCATTGTACCAGATGACACCAGGGGGTATTGCCACAGTCATGTACAGCGATGGCAGTAGGCAGTCGTTCCGTGAGGAGGATCTGCGAGGGTTCGTGGGCCAGTAATGCATGTGAGCTTTGTTGGTTTTAGTACCTGTTTGTCTGTTCTGGACTGCGCGGGATCCGACCACATGGAAGCATGAGACAGTACAGCACAGCATGTCTCATTTCTGCATGTGCATTTTGCTCCCGAATGGTGTCTTGTTTTAGGTCATCCTTTTTGGTTGTCAGATGTGTGGGTTTCCCTGAAGTGCATGAGTGCATGGAGCATGAACTTGAAGTTGGAATTTGAGTGGAGGTGCATGTTGCATGTTGCATGTCTGTACTATGAGCATGTTGAAGAATTTATTGAATGCGGGAATTTGTTTGAATACGATGCCTGATGTGTGAAACTGCATGTCTGCATGATACATTGACAACATGCCGTCCCTTGGGTGATACCTTTATTTAGTCTTTCTGTTTGTGTGTCTTTTTGCTTGGGCTGATGGAAGACGGCATGCACGATAGTCTGTTGCAGTGATGCCCGTAGGAGGCATTCGGATCGGCACACGATGCTGAGTTGGCGTGGACAATTGCTCCAGCAAAAGAGAACCCCCGACTGAGCGATGTCACTGGACAGTTTCGAGGGCTACTGGGCTCTATGTGTGCTCTCTGTTGCTATACTGGGTGCGGGGTTATTTCGGTCTGTTTCCTCGCTGTCTTTCGTCAATGGGTCTGAGCAGGGGTGCAGTAAGCAACTGTCATGTCAACCCCTTGTGATAAGGGATGAGTACCGGCTTCGCCGTGACCCGCCAGTTTGTCGGGGTGGGGTGGGATGGTGATGAACCACAATGAATTGCGTCGATGCTCTCCGGCCCGTTTGGGGGATGATTGATGGCTGTCCTTGGGCTGACAGCTGCTGCAAGAGCAACGAACAAGCTTTAACGAACGAGCTTTACCGAACTCCCTCCCTAACCCGCGCTCTGCCATGTATGACGTTCTCAGTGCAGCCTCCTATGCCTGCACTGTCTACGGGGCTGAATGTTCATGACCTGTGGTGACTGCTGGAACACATGGATGATGAGGATAGTTCTGCCCTGGCGTGGCAGATACAAGCACATATTGGGAAGCTGCGAGCCTCTTTGCCAGGTTTGCGGACGGTCTGCCTTGTCAATGCCTACTGGGAGCACTTGGATAGGCTGTGTCAGGCATGGATTCTTGCACGACCCATGGAGGAAGATGTGGAAGCGGTGAAGGACATTGTTTCTCGCCTGGCTCGCAAGATCACGATCCGCACATGGTTTCTGTATGTAGATCACTGCCTCGATGCGAATACGTCGTATCTGCGAGGGAGTAGGCTCCCACTCTGACTGGCTCGGTGCATGGCAAAGCTACATGTCGTATAACACTGCATTGCTGGGGCAAGGTGGTTTGGCATGGATGATAGCCGTTCCACACAGCTGCGCATGGGTATTTTGTTGAGAATGGGACAGCTGTTGCAGAATTCAGGCGATTACAGTGGGAATTCATGACGGAGAATTTGTGATGGAATTTGTAGCAGCCATGGATGGATTACCGAGTGTGGGCGATTGGGTGCAATGGGAATTGATTATGACTGCATGAGGCTGGATGATTTTTCTGGTGCCCAGAATTTACCGAATTTACTGCCTGGCCAGATATTTGACTGCATGTGCCACGATGGGTGAGTGGAATGAGGCTTTGTGACGTGAGCAGTGACTGCATGGAAGCTGGAATTTACTGCATGGCATGTTTTCTGACCACTGGGGCTGTCTTTGGCGAGAGTGGTTCGTGAATTGGGCATGTGAGCTGCCTGTATATGGCTGCAGAGCTGTGCATGGATGCATGACGGCGACGTGAGTGAGTTGGTGGTCGAGAGAATGTCGTTCAGTGGCATGTGTGAGGGTTGGCAAGTGTTTTGAAACAGTCCTGAGAGAATCGTCTCAGTGCGTCATTTCGTTTCTCGCTACGGGGCTGTGCGCTGTCTTTCTTTGGTCCGAACCGGCTAGAGGAGGCTGGCAGGCCTGTAGTGATCCGGTGGAGACCGAACCAGAGCCTTGCCTGCTGCGTGCGAGTGTGAGTGTCGAAACCCCAAACCCTAAACCTCCAAAAAAGTCCTAAGCTCCAAGGATTCGCTGCTCAACGCCCGGACCATCCAAGCCTCCGGCAATGCCGAGCCCTCGGACCTCAGATCGCCAGAGAACGAGCGGTCTAGTGTTTGTGGCTTAGGGTATTTAGGATTTAGGGTTTTGCGGTTTAGGGTTTTGGGGTTTTGGGGTTTGGGGTTTAGGGTTTAGGGCTTTGGATTTTAGGGTGTTGGGGTTTAGCGTTTTAGGGTTTAGGATTTTGGGGTTTAGGATTTTGGGGTTTAGGGTTTTTGGGTTTTGGGGTTTAGGGTTTTGGGGTTTGGGGTTTCGGGGTTTAGGCTTTAGGGCTTAGGGTTTAGGTTTTAGGGTCTGTTTAAGGCCTAGGGCTTAGGGCATATGGTATAGAAGTACAGAAGCCTAAGTACCGTGCCAACATTATTCCTTTGGTTCCTCAGTCGAGTTAGAGAAGAAAGAAGCCCAACGCTGTTCGGATTCGAGCCATGGTGGCCCCTAGATTCGTGTTCCAGGCTTGGGGATGTTTAGGATGTGAGGGTTTTGTGATAGTTAGGGTTTGGGATTTTGGAGTTTTAGGGTTCTTGGTTTTAGGTTTAGGGTTCTTGCTTTTAGTTTCGATGGAAACGTCCCGCCGCCCCTGCAGGCACATCTTTCCACGAGCCCAGCCGCTACCCTCATCAGCATTACTGCCATCACCTTCTTTGATCATCCCTAAACCCTAAACCCGAAACCCTAAACCCTGAACCCTAAACCCTGAGCCCTAAACCCTAAACCCTGAACCCTGAGCCCTGAACCCTGAGCCCTAAACCCTGAACCCTAGAATGCCTTGAAGCCTCTAGACCTCTGTAGGCTGTAGGTCTCGGAAGAGCGCCGGCCACTTGTTTGGATGAGATATGGTTTTTTGTATTTTTATAACTAAGGTATCCGAAGGAGTGGCGACGTCGTCGGTGATTTCAGAATTGTAGGGTTCGCTCCGTTTGGCTTTGCAATATTACAAATTCGCGTCCCATCTTGTCTGACTCATTCTTTGAGGTCTTTTGCCAAGCGTATCACGTGTTTCATTCCTGCTGCTAGCTCGGCCTGCTAATTTTTGTTCGGGATTGCTTTTGCTGCGTTTATCGCTAATGTGGCGATGACTAGTGTTTCTATGATTTCCAAGATTTCTGAGTGATTCTACTATTCCAAGATCTCTAGTGGTTCTATCATTTCCAGGACAATTAGTGAAGCTATTCTTTCCAAGGTTGCACCGCTGTTACATTTGGTTCGCTGATTACATGACATCGCATTGTAGCACTCATAGCTTTCCAGGAGCATGATATCCTGGAGCTGTACCGCGGCATGATTGCCGTGATGTCCAAAGGCATGACCAGGCGAGAATCCTGGCTTCAGGTCCCTTTTGGGATCCTTGTCACAAGAGGGGCGTATGTCGTGTTGGCATCCAACATTCAGAGACGCAGTAAGTTGTCGGTTTTGATGCATTTTCTGATCTTCCTGCCTGGACTTTTGAGCACAGGTAATGCAGGGCATTTGGCAAGCATGTTCCGGCATGACAAGAGTAGGAAGGTAGTTGGCATTTTATTACATCCGTTGACAAGCAGGCTTAATTTCGATCGCAAGCAATTATACGGCTGACAACGGCCACAACAACAGCGACAGCCGCAGCAGCACCATCAGTAACTTCAACTTTCTCGCCAACAGATATTTTAATGGAAGACATGAACAGAGCAAACAGGCAGCTAAATTATTAGATCAGACAATGAACACGTATAACAACACAGAAAAATCATCGCCTGCAGGAGGAATCTGATGGGCGGCTTGGCATTCGGGCTCTCGAGCTCCATCGCCACTGCCTCGGCCCGACGGTCGATGGAGATCGGTCGCTGAAGGATTACTCTAGGGGCCTAAATATTTACCAAGACTATTTGTTGGGGGGGCTCCTCCTTACAGTTACAGTAGAACATACCCCAAAACCCTATTCTAATCATTAAGGCCCCTACATTACAACCACGACCAAAGCAACAAAGACTGTCGTGGTCAGTGGGATTTCTTTTGCGATGCTTAAGGCGTCAGAGTCCTGGGTTCAGCCATTGGTTCAATGCAGATGGCGGGCTAGCGATCTAGAAGCTCGGTAGATCGTTTCCACCTTCAAAATGAACCTTAAACCCTAAGGCCTAAACCCCAAACGCTAAACCCTAAACCCTCAAGCCTAAACCCTAAAGGCTAAACCCTAAACTTCACAGAAAATACGAAGTTCCCTGAAAAAAGGCAGGGACCATCAGCTCGACCCAGGTCTTCTTCGTCATGGCAGGCGGCTTTTACTTCATGGGCTACTTGATCAAGGACCCGTGCGATGTAGGGTTTAGGGTTTAAGTGCGATATAGGGGCGCCTTAATCGTTGGAATATGGTTTCGCAAGGGTATACGATATTCTACCCTAGCTACTTGCTATTCTGGCGCGAGCAACCCTAAACCCTATAGCTTTTGGGTTATTCGGGCTTGGGGTTCAGTCACTTAGCTTCCTGAGTAGTCGGCTTCAGAGGAGGTTTTCAGTCTCCGGCTCAGTTCTTGCTTCTTATTATCACGGCTTATGGTTTAGGGGCTTGGAGTTTAGGGTATCCCCTAGAGCTCCTATTCAAGAACATATATATATATATGTATTTATTTATCATTTATATATATATATAGAGATTAGCTATAGTACGCCCGCTCAAAAAGCCGTCCTATTCTACTTGTTAACGCCCCGATACTGCTTAGGAGGAAGCCTTGGGTTTCTGAAGTCAGGAAGGGAGGCAGGGTTTGGTGTTGGATTGGGGTTTAGGGTTTAGGATTTAGGGTTTAGGGGGTCGCGAGCTCTGTTCAAGCCTGTGGAAAAGGGTTGAGGGGGTGTCAGGGTGCTTAGTGTTTCAGGGCTGTGGGGTTGGTGTTCTACACGTAGGGAACGACAGTCGGATCTTGTGGCTTTGGGCGCGACCATGTGACCTTAAAGAAAGTCTCCGGCTGCCTCAAGCAACCCAAAGCCGCACAGCCATCCGAAACGCTGAGATCAAGAGATCGCCTTAGCTTCTACCCATAGGCCCCTAAATAGTTCCTCTTTAATGGCTTATATTTAGAATCCTATAAAGTAATCCCAAGAACTACTTAGGGGCCTATGGGTAGGGAGCTTATGAGCTTCAAGACTTCTGGGCTTACATAAGCTCCTCAAACTGGAAAGTTGGCTTATGACCTCTTCAGAGCCAAGTTAAGGGGGTTTCAGGAGTGCTGGATGCCCGTTACCATTGCCAGGAGGGCCGCGCCACCTTCGAAAGCGGACAGCAAGCTTTCATGGGCGCTTCGGACTCATTTTAGGCCCTGAAGTCTAAAATTTCCGAAAGATGGAAAGCCCGTCTGTGCTTCTTACGACCAGGCAAAGTTTCAATCCTTATGCGCTCTGTATTCGCAAAGCAGCACTGAACTTAAATGCCCTGATCTGCTTTCAGACAGCTCATCTTCAGAAGCTTGTGCTGTAGACACTTTGCCGAGGACCTCAACACGAAAAGCAGCCCTTGCTGACTTTAGTGCTCTTCACCTAAACCCTAAACCCCAAACCCCAAACCCCTAAACCCTAAACCCCTAAACCCTAAACCCCTAAACCCCTAAACCCTAAACCCTGAAACCGCATTGCAAGGGCCTCTTCGGATCCTTTCGGGATGTTTGTGCCTGCTAGGCCAGAAAGGTTTGCAGCCCTCGCAACTCCCGCGCCAAACGCAGCCCACCCTAAACCTAAGCCCTAAACCCTAAACCCCAAACCCTAAACCCTAAACCCTAAACCTAAACCCTAAACTCTAAACCCTCAGCCCTAAGCCCTAAACCCTAAGCCCTAAACCCCAAAGCCTAAGCCGAATTCATGAAAGCCTAAAACTCCTACAAGATGTCCCATAAGATCCTGAACCCAAAAGCTTAGGTCGACG